>MU129169.1:28956-43102 GCA_014904985.1 Hydnum rufescens UP504
CAGGTGTCAAGAACAGAATTTGGAATATTCATTCCTGGTTCAATGGAATCATCATCGCATGGCCCGTTTCTATCATCCTCCACCAACTCATCTGCCTTTCGCTTCCTGCCTGCTCCAGCTGGACTCTTTGTTGGTCGAACCTCATTGATCCTGGCAGCCATATCATCAAGGTCTGCCTGCAGAAGCTCGACTGTCCTTGGAGAGAATATCTCTGGGGTCCCGGGCACCTGTCTGACCCTCAAAGCCTTTTCTCCGGTCTTTGTCATGGTTGCGTTTGAGTTGAAAGTTTGCATCTATGCAAACAATGACAGTGGCCTGAAGATCAGCCGCATGCCTCCCTCCGAAGCAAAGAGCACAGCATGATTGCAAGTATGCGCTTGGACACTCCAGGGCACCATCAACTTTAGTAGGCCCGGTGAAATTGTGCGCATTCAGATATACTTGAGCTGGGATCGAGGTTTTTTCATCGAGTGCAGGGGTAGGAGGGCGATCAGAGGACAGAGTGGAGTTCAATGATTCACGAAAAGAATTGATGATTTTTGTCATCTCTGCCTTCACCAGTCTAACAAGAACTTGATAGTGGGCGAAGCGTGGCAAATCATCGACGAAGGAACCCCAGTAAATTCATGGCACGAGCCTTTAGATATTTCGTAAGGGTTGCTGCCCAGGCATTCTTAATGTGCCATATTTACAAAGAGATCTGATACAAACTCCAACATATCCATGCTCACAGCCAAAGTCGGAGCCAATGGAGAGCATGGAACAATCCCTGGCTCACAAGCGGATTGACGAGAGCAAACAACCAAATCAATGTCCTCCAAATATTCCATATGCACACAAACGATCTTCAGTATGTGATGACGCTGCAAACACATACAGGGTTCTATGGAATCAACCCAGGCCCCAGTGTTCCGTTCTCTTTGAAACCTCATAAAAGGACGAATCAGTGACGGGAGGACATCGTCACCCCACCGACAAGCCTGTGTGTGTTTCTGCTGTGCATGACGAGATAGTTTGTCTTGGACAACACATACATTGGCCTCAGGTGCCATTTCCGGCTCGAAATTGATGTCTAAGTGGTGGGATTCGATAAATGTTGATCGCTCAGTCACTTCGACAGCAGGAAGATTGGATGTCTGCTGGTTTGACAGTGTAGTAATTACTCCATTTGGCCCTGAGCCTACAACTTCAGCGATTGGATATTTGGAACGCCGTCATTTGGGACGAAGAGTAGATGAAGAAGAATTGGCAGAGATCTGGGAAGACAATGCGGAGGGAGTAGAACTTGTTCATTGACGAATCAATTGTTTTACAGTCGAGTTCATTTTGGATTACTGGCACAATTCCGGGCAGTGAAGCACGAGTAGAACAGGACACAAATAGGTGGGCCGTGGTGCAGAACCTTCGTTAGCGCTGGCAAACACGGGGTGTTAAAAAGCGTAGATGACACACAACACGGGCAGGCCGTGATCGGTGAGTTGGGATTGGAGTAAGAACGCAGAACAAGGAGTGCCCAACGCAGGCAGACTGCGATCAGCAAGTTGGTTTGGGGTAAGAACACAGAGGAGGGTGCCCAACGCAGGCAGACTGCGATCAGCAAGTTGGTTTGGGGTAAGAACACAGAGAGAGGAGGGTGCCCAATGCAGGCAGGCCACGATCAGCAAGTTGGTTCGGAGTAAGAACACAGAGGGAGGAGGGTGCCCAACGCAGGCAGACTGCGATCAGCAAGTTGGTTTGGAGTAGGAACACAGAGGGAGGAGGGTGCCCAACGCAGGCAGGCCGCGATCAGCAAGTTGGTTTGGAGCGAGAACACAGAACAAGGAGGGTGCCCAAAGCAGACAGGCTACAATCAGTGAGTTGGTTTGGAGTGAGAGCACAGAACAAGGATGGTGCCCAACGCAGGCAGGCCGCGATCAGCAAGCTGGTTTGGAGTAAGAACACAGAACAAGGTGAGTGCCCAACACAGGCAGGCTGCGATCAGCAAGTTGATTTGGAGTAAGAAGGCGGAACGAGAACTTCGAGAAGGGTGCCCAATGCAGGCAGGCTGCGATCAGCGAGTTGATTTGGAGTGAGAATGCGGACGCGTAGTGTTGATTTGTAATTTGGATCCATCACCGCGTTCAACTCGGAGGTCACCGAACTCTCTTTGTTCTCACCTCAGTTGAGTCAATAGTACTACCCGGCCTGCCTGAGTTGTGCCATCGACCGAACGAGTCCATTGTACAAAACTGAAATGCCCGACCACAATTCGCAGCTGAGGTACCGTTCTGGCCAGCTTGTCTGCCATTGTGCAGAAGACCCCCAGCCTCGTTCGTAAACTGATCAAATTTCCCCTCACATGTCATTGATGATTCACTGCAGCGGCCCATTATCGCTCCAAAAAACCGGCAACTAGGGGCAGGGGATTTTTTAGATGTGCGAAGTCTAACCGATGTGGATTCTGGGGTAAGTAACAGGATGTCTTCCCTAGTGTGTTCTAATGGCTATGGTGTTTAGCCTGGTCTGGCCTTGATGATGTCGCTGCTACCGGCCCCCTTGCGAGTGATGAACCACCCATCCCGCCTCCCGACTTGTTGACCTCACCCCGTCTTCTCTCCCAATCTCCCCCACCCTCCCCCAGTGCTTCCCAAGCGGAGACACGTGAGGGAGTCAGGGTCCGTCGCTTGGAGGCAGAGAATGCTGCACTTCGCATGGAACTTAGTAGTCTTCAGGGCAAACTCAGTCAATGCAAGGATGACTTAAGTCTTGCAGAAGAGAAATATGATAGATTGGTTGCTGGAATTGGCAGGTTGCTTGCTGCGGACTGATTTTCATGGTTTCTGTATTATGCAACACACCCCCTTGCTTACAATCCATGTGTGTGGAAATATATGCTTTACTTTGGATTCGGAGAGCCAGGATGACAGACAAACACATATGGTGAACTACTGAGGAAGAAAAAGAAGTGGTCAATGTATGAGAAACCCCCACCCCATCACTGTATCAGCGAGTGCAGCTCATTGGGAATATACATGAGGAAAAATGTATGTCGGAGAAGGTCTTGGTTCAGTCGTGCTGTCGGGACCACAAAGGGGAACCATGTTAACCATGAAAACATCACAAAAGAAATGAAACTGACCTTGTTGACTATCAATATCCATCCCATTGTTTGACCCTCGTCCCTCGCTATACTCTAATTCGACACATGTATTCCCCGATGGGACTGAAGTGTGGAAGACGGTATGGACAATAGGAACTGAAGCAAGGATGCACCAGTGACTGGCGTATGGCTTGATGCACGGCTTCCTGCCTTACTCGTCCACACTCCAAAGCTGGTCTGCTCAGTGGACCGAGTACATAGTTTGTTGGGGATGTCCACAAGGTATCGAGAGTTAACTCTTGCGAGAAGTAGCCTGTAAGGGAGATGTGAAGGGATTGGAGCGGATGAGAGGTCGATGATGAATCCGTCGACACAGGGGAAGGTTGTCGAGGTAGTCCATGTGTTGAGGGTGGCACTGACCACAAGGATTGTGGGGGTGGCTGGGCACAGCGTTCCCATAACTCAATTCCGACCACTGCGAACATGCTCATCAACACCCATAGATTCGGCAGGTGTGGTAGGAGGACCAGATACTGGTGGGTGAGAGTTTGATGGTCCCACCGATAGACGTGGCGGCAACACGTCCAGATCGCGTAGAACATATGCGCGTAACGAGGCTCTGGGTTAACTGGGCTGTTGGGCCTGGTGATGTTGTGCCAGCATCGGTACTTCGCTTTTCTGCATCTCCAGCACTTGGCAAACTTGCGAGGAGTCTTCTCCCATTTTCCATAAGTCATATTTGTGCATTGCCTAATACCACCTTGGCCCTCATCCTTGCGACATGCATTGCGCATAATGACGCCACCCCAGTATTGGATCTCGTTGGGAAGATGGGGTAATTGCGGCTCTGAGGGAGATGGTCTGAAGGCAAAGCGTTCGACGAGGGAGAATATATTCATTGAAGGACGCGAAGGGTCTGAAGGAGGATCAGATTGAGACGAAGTGGAAGATGAATGTGTTGGCGTGGGATTTGGCTGCGGCTTGTAAAATGCCTGATGTAGATATGGAGATTTCGAAAGATATCCCAGGAGTTGAAGGGATAGAAGAAGAACATCCTCATCTTTGTAAGGCCCTTGCTTTTGGGATGACGAGTTCACTGCAACTCCACTCTGACTAGGGAGTCAGCGGCTCGGGCACGCGCCGCTCGAGTGGTGGCTTCTATTCCCATAGTCGACTGCATCTAGCAAGTTTTCAGGCAAGGTGATGGGTCCGTTAACATCGATTGGACCAGTGAACATTGCGTTTCGCCCTAATTGGGATGAGTGGTCTGCCAGTGTAGCGAGAGCAGCACGAGGAGTCACATCAACTGTCTCAGCCATTGTGGGATCATGGCAATGACCTTGGGAACACAGCAAGAGGGTGCCCAACACAGGCAGGCTGTGATCAGCGAGTTGGTTTGGAGTGAGAACACAGAACAAGATGAGTGCCCAACGCAGGCAGGCCACAATCAGCGAGTTGGTTTGGAGTAAGAACACAGAAAGAAGAGGGTGCCCAATGCAGGCAGACTGCGATCAGCAAGTTGGTTTGGAGTAAGAACACAGAAAGAAGAGGGTGCCCAACGCAGGCAGACTGCGATCAGCGAGTTGGTTTGGAGTAGGAATACAGAAAGAATGTGCCCAACGCAGGCAGGCTGCGATCAGCAAGTTAGGTTGGATACGAGCTCCGCGAGATAATTTGGTTCTGTGACGGTCAGGTTTGAGACTGACTCAACTGAATTGAGCCAAGTCAACTACAATCAATACATTGGGGCTGTTTTTTGCCGCAGGATGAAAGAGAATGGATTCAAATGGTCTTTCACAATAGCAAAAACAAATGTCAAAACAGTACCAAAGACTACTCAAAATAAATACAGTTGGTCTCCAAAATGGTGCTTTGAGGTTCGTTTTGGGCTCTATCGTGAAACACCCTAATGATAGAAGTCGATAAGTCTGAGGCAAGGAGTGGTGTGATGACAGCACCGTGAGGCTTTCTTTTTAAAAGTTCCGAAAAGGACTCGAGTCTTCAGAGGATCCCTGTCACTCAGGTTGATAGCCTACACACTCTCACTGGGAAACTTTTGAGATTTTTGAGACCCACCTAGCACGGTTTCCCGGGAGTTTGGAGGCCAAAATCGGCGGCACAAAGAACAATTTCACCGGGAGGCGGCTCATGGGGCTAAAGTACATAGCATGCAGATGCCGGGTGTTTGGTGCATGTGGTGGTGTACTTGAGGACTCCCCAATGGGGTGAAGGTTCAAGTACACCTCTGTACCATTTTTACTCACAGGGACAGGGGTCGGTCACAAGTCACTTACGATGTCACACATTTTTAGCTGCATATTAATGGCGCATGTGGCCCACATCTTTACATTACTATGAAAAACTTGAATTAAATACCATCATCGGCACTGTTGCTGTTGCTTTCATTTGCATCATACTCCGACCCCCCGTGTTCAGCATTAGAATTTTGTGGGTCTTCAACCTCATCTTATAAGCGGAGACAGCTTTTTCAGCTCGGCCAGCCACAAGTCCAGAGCCTGAATGTTGACTGAATCCAAAAACAGAAAATAGGGGTAGACATCAAGGAAGCCATTGCAGGACCAAGAATCCAGTCAGATCTATATGAAATCAATCGCCCCATGTGGGGTTGTTAACTTGATGTTTAATGAAGGCATGTATTACACAGACCACGTCCGTTTCTTCTGCCACACGGACTGCGTCCGTTTCTTCTGCCACGCGGATCATGTCTGTTCTGTAGCCATCGCATCTGGTGTGCGAGACACTCCACGCGGATAGTCTCTCGCATAAAGGCTGTCCGCCTCCTGACTCAGTCATACTTGAGGTGGCAGAGTCACTGCAGAGTCTCTAGTATGAGGGACCACGGCTAGGTTACCACAGGATGCAAAGGCCATGGGTATATAAGTACAGGATCTCCTTGCTACTTTCTCCCTATTCTTTTTTCCGCATCCTGCCCAATTTTTCTCTCGTGCACACTGAATCCTCATTGGAGGGCGATATTTGCTAGAGATATGAGTGCACCGCCGTCCAATCCTTCAAACACACAAGTAGCTAACGTAGGGCCACCCCCTATAGTGGGGGACCTCGGGAAGACTACAATTATGTAACTCGGCAGTGAGCGCAACGATGTCGTTGGCGTTCTCTCAAGGTCTCGATTACGTAATTCAGCAATTGGCACAGTTTGCCAACAGTTTGAGTGAGTCTCCATACAACTAGCTCCTGTGACATCAGTGGAGACACGTAAGCAAGAATTCATTGTTTCACCGTATTATTAATGAGGCAGTGACGCCCGGATAAGGGAGAAGACTGTATTAGGGTACCTAATGAGGCGATTATACATAATGAAGGATGGCTAGGGTATGTAGTGAGTGGTCCTGGACTTTACCTCAGCGTATGCCAGTAAAGGGAGGTCCGGCGGCAAGTGGCATGCCCGCACCGGGAGCTCAGACCTTGTGGCACGTAGAAGCTCTATCGGACATGGCGGTGTCATTCGAGATGCTCCGCCACCACGTGAACGTGGGTCCCCATCCCAGCCGATGGAAGATGTTATCATGGGGTGACTGTATTCTCCAGTGTCATGTCCATGTCCGATCGTCTATCTCTCTGCTGCCCTACGATTCTTACCATTATCATTGCGCTGACGGGACGAGCATTGTCAATTTTTTTGGTCGACAAAGCCATGTTATTGCATCCATTTTGCATTGAATTCGCATTCAGCTGCTGCTTCGTTTGAATACATTCATACCTAGACATTGACTTGTCCCATTGAAATTTGCCAAGTACTCTGGGGCCTTGGAACGTTAATTGAGTGTTTAATCCTGTCTTGTGTAGTACAAGTGTATATTGCAACGCCCAGTCTCAGTCCACATTCCGCAACACACCGAAGGCCAAGATTCCGGGTGTTGCTGGATGCGCTGGCGTTGAGTCACTACTACTACAACCCCAACCCCAACAGGTGTGCATGTTTCATAGCCAAGAGACTGCACGTCTGAGTACCCCTCGGAGTGTGTGGTCTCCGGGTGAACCATGATTGATACCCTTTTTCCCCTAGTGTTGTCTCCATTGCGAGGAGACATAGCGCCTTGGTAGATCCCAAGGTGATTATGGCCCCCAATGCCAACAAGAAAAAGGCCGGAACCAAGGCGAAGGTGTCAACCTTGAAGGTCCAAGCGAGTCCGATGAGCACAAGCAAGACATTCTTTATTCTCGATACAATTCCCGCGGTGCATATGGCTTTTTCGCCCCGTGCGTGGGTCGACCTCCCATTATACGCTTGGGAGATTGGAATGCGATATCTGGCTGTTTTTTGCCATCGTATCGGAGTGCCCCTGACCGCAATTTGGTGGCATGATAAAGTAAGTCTTTACAACTGAGAGAATTTATTGACCCCGCTAATATCATCGACATCAGCACTCAGGCTACGTGCTGGAGACCGAGTGCAATGACGCGATGTCAAAGATCGGGTTCTACTCGATCAAGGACATGACCAGAGATGGTCTCAACTTGTCGACTTCCTTTGCCTCAGTCCACGTCCTACTTAGCACGTTCACATCCGAGGCCAACGCCATATCAGCCAGTAAGACCATTTCATAATCTAATTGTCCATCGCTAACTCATCATATCCATAGGTTTCGACAAAGCTCCTGCCATGTTCTGTAATGGCTCGTCCCCCACAAAAGACGTCATGTCATCTCAAACAGTTTCGTACGCTGACGCCCTCCGCGATTTCCCTGAGGGCGTGTACGTCCCTTCTCCACTTCCTCCGTATTTTGACCATCCGTTCCTTCCGCATAAATGGTACGCGATGCCTTCCTCATTGTTTATTGCTCCCCCTGTCTCCTCAACCATTGGCTCCTCTGCCGCCAGTTCCTCTGCCGCCAGTTCCTCTGCTGCCGGTTCCTCTGCTGCCGGTTCTTCTGCTGCCGGTTCTTCTGCCGCTGGTTCCTCTGCCGTCGGTGTAAAGCGCACCCTTCCTCTGCTTCCGCGATTCACGAAAAGGCAGAGAACGGAAGGGGTTGTTGCTGAGGGTGGGGACGTCGTGATGGAGGATGGAGGCGATGTTTCCATTCCCGCCGTTGATGGGGATGGTGATGTCGTGATGCAGGATGGGGCTAGTGTAGCAGCCACCACTCCGAGCAGTGGGGCTGCCACACGTAGCTCGCATGTACGCTTCCTCCTGGGTCGCCCAATTCTCGGCACCCGTCAGATGTGGATAGGATTGTCGAAGAAATGTCTTCTTTGAGTGCAACATTTTGCCTTGTCGAATCTCCTTTCTCCGTCATCGCTGTTCGTTGTTCTCCATCATCGCTATGCGTTGTTCTCCTTTGTCATTTCTCATCGCTCTCCATCACTTTCCATTGCTCTCCATCACTTTCCATTGCTCTCCATCACTTTCCATTGCTCTCCATCACTTTCCATTGCTCTTCATCAGCCCCCATCCTCTGTCGTTATTCAACCTTTCTTTTTTTTTTTTTTGCTGTCCTATAATTTTTGTAACTCTCTTTAATGTGCATATTATCGGCACGTGTGCCATTCGGCCTAAGCTGAGAACCCCGGCGGAGAGTGCCACAGATTCAGAGGTCTATATGAGGTCCTAGAAGCCCACCACCTATGACATGTGTGTTGTTGCTACTAGCGCAATGAGGGGCTACACTCAGAATCAACTGCACCTGAGGGACTTTGGGTCTCAAGGAGAGTTCTCACCCGCCAGTGCCGACGTGGTGGTGGGTGAAAACCCCAACACCTTGCATCAACCTCTGACATGGGCCGACCGGAAAGGGAATACTGAGCCTGCACCGCCCACTCTGGAAAATCCATATATGGGTGTCAAAGATTATGATACGTGGTCCAATCAGTGCGAGAACGGTAAGCCGACATCGTGGACCTTGCCTAGGTCATCAGGCGGGTTTTCTCATATCTCAATGTAGAGTTCCTTAAAGACATGGATGAATACAAAGTAGACCCTACAACAAAGCCATTCCCAGTTGTGAAACGAGTGGAATGGGCAACATTATTCACGAACAGTCGCCGGCCATTCCAATACACTGAGCAGTGTCCTCCTGAATGCAAGCCTGATATCTATACCCGGGATCATGCATCTATCGCTCGCCACTGGGATAAATACGGCGCCCTCATTTCTATTCGACCAATTATACGAGACTCCCCACAATGTATTCGACGCAGATGCCCTACATCGGTTACATCTCACATCGTATCGATGATCCCCCTCTCCCAGCTTCACTCGATATGATCTCGTCCTCGGATGGTGTCAAACTCACCGATGCGTACGTTAAACAAAACTGGAGGATTTTTTGTTCTGAGGAACCAATGAATGGTACAGGCAAATGGTGTCTCGCAGCCCTCCGAAACTTGGAATCCCAGGTTTTTCTCCGTTTGCCACCTCCATCCATGCAGGGGTGAAAGCCCCAGTCACTTGCGAGTCCCATTTTTGGGTCATCTCTTGTCGCAATCCCGATGCGGACGAAGCTTGCAATGACTCAATCTCGGCCAGTGATTATAATGGCGTGTGCATACGAATATGGTGGCTTTGCCCGGATGACCCATGCACTGGTGTAATCGACCACCATTTTCCCCTCACGCGTCGGCACGTAAAAACAGACCGTCCTCATTCTTGGCTGCTCGACTGAAATAATCTACATCGGCGGCCGCCTGCTCAACTCCTCACCATTTGAACTCGCCGGGAGTGCTGGCTTGATGCACTCTCCCAAGCGCAAATGGTGCGCCATTTGTGGGGCTTTGGTTGATGATGCAGGGATCGATATTAAGAGTATGCAGCATTTGATGGGAAGGAAAATTTCCAAGAGAAAAGCTTTGATCCGCGATTCTGAGGAGAAAGGCAAACGAACGTTCACGTATCACAAGACCCCACGCGCGCGGTTTTCAGAGCAAGCTCAATTGCCTAACGAGTCCGATTGCCGCGAGTCCCTGGTTTCATTGCGGCCCGAGGTCCTAGGTCCTGGGGTACCACCTCACAAAGCCCTGGAGACATCATTTCCCTCGATGCACTCCTTTCTTCCAGTATCAGCGCAACGGCCTCCTGAAGAATGTGTCAGTCTCGTTCGAAACATTGGTTGGGGATGGCACCATTCGTCTCGCCCCCCTTCCCTCATTATGCATCATCTTCAGCTGCCAACTTTTCAGAGGGAATCACCTGTGACAGTGGGATGAGGGCACTGGAAGCCGAACCCCCTGGTTCGGTCCAAAAGATAACGACGAAGAGGGAAGGCTGCTCAAGAAGGGAAGAATGCCTTGGATCGATCTATTCAACGAGGGCGAGCGAGTCGAATGAGGACTTTGAAAGGCAACGGCGCGAGGTTGAAAAATCAATCCAGTTCAAAGAAGCCGGAAGCAAGGCAGCCACGCAGCGAAGGAATGGATGAGTTGCTCGGAAAGAGGCTAACGAGTTGATGCAGGCGAGCTTGAAGGGACGCAAGTCGCTCTGGCTGATGTCAAGCAGTTGTCTGAAGGGGGCTAGCAAGAAAGAAGAAGGCAAACTAGCAATTTCGATGCATGCATTCTGGAGGGGTGGAGGGATCCCAACAGCAAGAGTGCAGCCCAAGGAATGCTGCCGAAACTCGCCAGAAGCGGCCTTCGGATTGGACCAAGGGATAGTGGCTCCGTGTCAAGCAGTCTTCAGGCTCTCCAACTCCCCGGCATCGGTGGGTAGCATGCGGGTCTCCTGCATGTCGATTGTCCCTGCCTTCAAGAAACGAAGATTCGTCATGTGGTATGTGGGCGCAATCGAGGCGTCTGTGCCGGCCCAGAAGACCGGGATGGAGGCCTCTCCTACTGAGGCCACGTCTTCCCCTCCTCTTCCTCACTGAGGCGCACGCCGTCAGGGCGAGGGCGCTACTCCTTGCTCGTACTGGGGTTTGCGTCTCGGTGCTCCTGTTTTCTACTGAGGGACGCCTCCCGCACTCCCTGTTCCTCAACTGGTCACGCTTTGCCCTGTTTCTACTGAGGAATGCCTCTGCTCCCCTGCCCTACTGGGGTCATGCCCTCGTGCTCCTGTTTTCCACTGAGGTCATGCCTCTACTCCCTCCACTGGGGGGCCCCCGGTGCCTCCTGCCCCTGTTTCTACTGAGGCCACGTCCTCTGCTCCTGGCTCCTACTGGGGCCATGCCCTCCTGCTGCTCCTCCCATTGAGGCCATGGCCTCTGTTTCTACCTCTATCGAGCTTGTACGGCCTCGCGTACTAAATCGGTAATGGTGGAGGCTGAGCCCAGCAGGAGTTAGTGTCCCTATTTTCCTGCCAGGAACAATCGAACACCAGAGGTCATATTACCTGCTGAAACCAACACCCCCCTGCCTACCGTGGCAAAGTCTGAACGCATAACTCCGAGCGTTCAGAGTCCACCTGGCATGAATCCCGAGCAGGCCTTAGTGAGCAAGATGAGTCGGGTTTTTGAGAGTGGCAGAAGGGTCTCCCACATACTCAGAATGCGTGGTTTTACTTCCGGATCCCTCTCCATCTTGTGCTTCGTCTCCGTCCATCGATCTTTGAGAACCCCGTTCGTGTTCACGCATTCGCATGTTGCGCGTTCCCTTCTCGTTCTCCAAGTGGGTCCTCGATTTCCTTTGCATTCTCGCACCCACGTTCCTTGATCTTCCGTTCTGCGTTCCTCCAATCGATGTTCTCGAATCTGCCCTATGTTCTCGCTCGCAGTCGTGTTGCTTTTTCTCCCCCCACCATTCCCGCACATGTCCTCATCCTCCCCCTCCGGCATTCCCGCATGCGTCCTCGCGCAGTGGGATCTCCCCCGCGTTCTCCGGCACACATCTCCGGCCCCCTCCCCTTATGTTTCCAGACACGTCCACGGATCCCATCTGCCGGTGTCCTCGCACGACGCCCACCCTCTCCCCCCACGTTCGCAGCCGGAATGCGCTTGGGCATCCCTCTGTAGGCCCCCCAAAGGGGAAAATTCCTATCATTGCCCAGTCCCAAGATGGACGATCAGATCATCATCAAGAATGCCAATTATCTGATGGGTTCTCAATTCTCAAATCCATCGATGGCCTGGTGAGGTCTCCCAGGTGTGTCTAATGGACCTCCAACGCGCACGGGCTGCCAAACATGCAGAATCGGCACAGTAATGCGGTGTGTTGACTTGGGTTGCCCTGATCAACCGTTGTGCTTGGCATTTCTCGGAGGGGGAGGTTCAGCAGCCAAAAGTACACGTGGTTTTTTACGCCCTCGAGATGCCTTACAACAACTTTCCAGCCCCTACACATGGTCAGTGTCAACGATGACTGGGGGTTGAATTTCGTGTGAGCAAGTTTCGTTTTTTAGTGTATTTCATCTTGTCTAATAGTTTTAATCCGTCCTAGCCCTCGTCGTGGTGGTGATAATGAATAGATCTTCCCCGTGGTGACGCGTACCGACTGGGCCCAATGCAACATTCTCTGTTAGTGGTCCCACGCAACCCATCAGTGGTTGGGTTGGGACCACCACTAGTTCTGCTGTTGCAAAGGGATCTCATGTCGATTTGACATCAAGTTTTCAGTCCATTCCTCTTGGCCGATGGTTTGCCATCGTTGCTGGTCCTCTTCCTAATGACGGCTTTCGTGACATTCAGCTCTGGCTGGATGTGTACCCCCAAGTCATTGCGGTTCGTCAAGAACGGCAGAAATCGAGGTTCTCCGTGCAGCTGTTGTTTAAAACCCGACAGATACGTGACGAGCTGAAAACCCTTGTGTCGAGTTGGGCAACACCGCGTGGTGTGGATATCGGAACCACCACCGTGGAAGAACCAAGTGGGCTGTCAGAGTGCTTCACGGGTTGGAAAGATCTCGAATATGTCGACCAGGTCTATGCTCATGCATGAAATCTAGATGAACTCAATGCTCTGTTGCAGGGAGCACCTCCGTGTATTAAAGGAGGAGCGGAAAGGGCTCGCTATGGGGAGTTCTTCTTACACTATGATACTTTCCCCCCTCTATCTGGAGCTGCCCCACCGAAAGCCGAGAGGCTGCGCCATCTGGACTGTGTTGAGTTCAGCACTGCGTGGTTCCTCACACGCCTTGCCAGGTTACGGGACCATGTTGATCTTCCTCTTCGTCGTATGGAGATCCTCATACGTGCACATAAGTATCGTTCATTGGGTGCTGGCTTTGCCATGCCTATGTGGCCTACTGAGGGTCCAGTTGATGCTGTTATTCATCGTATTTCTCGAATGGCACGAGATGACATGGGATCTATATTGACACCGAACCCCGTTGCCGATGAATCGTTTGGCTTCGCGAAATCTTCCTCCGTTTGGCGTATCAAATTGGACTTGGGCCTCGATCGCCCTCAGTATCCAAAGTCTGAATGATGCATTACATTTCCATACATGGCGTTTTTTTGTTTTATGCATCACATATTTGCGTCTGATTGTACGCCTTAATGGCACTACTACCGCACTAGAATGAAAACTCAGTTTGGCTCACGCGCTTAATTGCGAATCCGGCAGTTCCCGTTGGGAGAGTAAAGTTTTCTGCTTTCCTTGGTCCTTTCGTTTTACAAGTTTAAGAAGCTTAAACATAATTTTTTATACTTGCCCAAGCAGGGTGTGGACTGACAATGCTCGCCTTTTCCATGGTGTAGGACGTACCCAATAATTTCATGTTATTCTGGGCCACACGTTTAGCTCTTCATACCTTTTGGCTGTGGTTGCCTTCGCATGACTGGGGCTATACTCAATTGGCACGTCCTCATCAATTCCACGTCCTTTGGCTGTGGTTACCTTCACATGACTGGGGCTACACGTTTCAATTGGCACGCTCTCCGCCAATCCCATTTTTGGCTGTGGTTGCCTTCACGTGACTGGGGCTATACATCCCAATTGGCATGCTCTCATCAATTCCACATCCTTTGGCTGTGGTTGCCTTCGCGTGACTGGGGCTACATATCTCAATCGCCGCACTCTTCATCAATCCACGTCTTTTGGCTGTGGTTGCCTTTGCGTGACTAGGGCTACACATTTCAATCGCTGGGCTCTTTATCAATCTCACATCTTTTGGCTGTGGTTGCCGTCACGTGACTGGGGCTACACATCTCGATCGACTACA
>MU129170.1:0-10424 GCA_014904985.1 Hydnum rufescens UP504
TCAGTAAACAAACCAATGCAACACAAATGACGTATAAGCCTTTCCACAAGCATCCCAGATGATATATCATTGACTACTGCTAGTCCATATCCCATCCTATTCTCCACTGAACACCATACACATCTTGCAGAGTGTGATCAACCATTGAAGTGAACCAACCCAACAAATAACAACAGAAATACAGTCTCCCATCTACACACTGGCTGAACCAGATTTTGGTTTGACAGTCATCAGAGCTCCCAACCCTTCTTCTATAGCGGGGCACACCCACATCCTGCAAGGGCCAGGCATCTTCATCTCCAAGCAACATGTTGCAATTAATGCCCACTCTACAGCTGTCATTATCAGAAAGCAATACACACTTGAACAAAGCCACTTACCTGGTACCAAACTCGCCATGCTCCAATGAGCAGCCTCATGTATATGGCAAAATCCAGGCCCTACCCCTCCACCTATGCCCCGACTGACCCAACCTCCTAACAGTCATCATACATACTCCTCTGCATTGAACTGAACAGATACAATCACCTCTGCTCTCTACTTGGACTAAATTAGTATCTTTCTGGTGCCTATGCAGAGGCCACTACCTACAAAAGCCGTAGCAAACACCGAGTCCACCCTGACTCCAAGGGACTTGAACCACCACCTAAGATAGTATACACAGAGATTCAGGTACTCCACATCCCCCTGCTGGCACATTTCCCACAGAGTGCCAGGTTGGGGATGAGGTGGGTTACTCATGACCAACAGGCAAGAACTGTCCCCAGCAGAACTTTCCAAAGGGGCCTGGGACTTCGAAGGCTTGAGTTCCAAGGGCACCAAGCTATCTGCAAAAACTCACCCTTTCTAGCACCAATTCCTTGTCACTACTGGCAGGTAGCAACACCATATTCCTAAGTGAACTCTTCATGAGATATGTATGAGGTTGAACGATTGATTAGCAACTTACCTTTATGAGCGATCACAGCTGCCAACTGCACCCTCAATATTGACTAAAGCAATGAAACTTTCCCTCTTGTAAGCTTCACCAGACATTCAGAAAAGCTAGAGCAGATTCATGGTGCCCAAGGAGACAAACTGCCTTGTGACATGCATGAGATATGGAGGCGCAACCAACCAGAAAACCTCACCTTACATGGCTGGACAACCCCTGGCTGGTCACAGCTTCACTGTCTCTTATGGAGATCCTGGGATATTCTCAGTCACTAAGTAGAGACCCAATACAATACTTTAGGGGGCTCACCTCTGATAAATGACTGACCAAGCACTAGTACCATGTCCCCTGTTCTAATAGGTGAGAATCTTGTCAGTACCTGCTGAAGAACTGCGAGCCTTGCCATGCTCATGGTATGCAAGCCAGATAATGGCCTTGCGACACATGTGAGGCATCAAGGGACATGTATTGGCAGTCACTCACTGTAGATCAATACCAGGGAGAACCCTAATACCTATTACAGAATCGAGCATGTTATCAGTCCATGTTGCAAAGGGCGTGCACAAGATCCCCACCGTATTCACAGTGCACAAGCCATGCAACCACCTTGCGCCATGCATGAGATATGGGGGATTGGTGATTGGGATTCCCTCACCTTTGATGAATGATTGGAAAGCGCAGCATCTGTCACAAAAGCAAACAGGTTATAAGGATGTGTTGAGTGGGCATGGAGTCCCCATCATATTCATGGTGTCCAAGCCAGGTGACCAGCTTGTGGCATGCACGAGATATGGAGGGCTCGCTCAGGGGAATAATAGCTCACCTTTGATTCATGACAGGGGGCTTGGTAAGGTGCTGGGGATGATTGTTGCTGCTGAACAACTATGAGAATCCACCCATACTCATGGCACCCAAGCGAAAATCTTGCCTTGTGATGTGCATGAGATATGGTGGTGCAAGAAAGACTCACTGTTAACCAGAAGTAGGCCCAGTGCTAGACATGTACCCCTGGTAATATGAGAGAGTAAGTAGGTGATTGAGAACCCAAATTGCCCTGCCCTGTTCATGGTGTACAAGTTGAGGAATCACCTTGCAGCACACATGATGCACAGCAGAGAAAAGATGAAGCTTGTAAGAAGAGGGATAGTGCAGACATGAAAAACTTCACTCCTCATATATGTGGCAGGCACTAGAACCAAATCCTCAATTTCTAGTCACAAGATCAGGCTGGGATTATCCTAGGATATCCTAGGCCCTTCTAGGATATCCTAGGATATCCTTGGGTACCCTATCCCATTCAAACCCTCACCTTTTGCTCCGGCCTTAAGGGCGATGCAAATCACTTTGTCCCCCTCCAACATGACACCTGACCACACTGAGATTCAAGGCAGAACTGTTTTCCTTTCCCCCAGTGGAGACATCCTTTGCAACTGTCCTGGGGATCTTGTTGGTGAGTCTGTCTGGGCTGGAGATCACCAAACTCCCTTCTCATCTCCTTTGAACAGCTGTCCATCAATTCAGTGGAGTCGATTCACAAAATCCTGGCTGTGGATTTTGGGGTTGCTTGAACTTCAGAACCTTGACCCACTGCAATTTCTTCTGTATGCCATGTGACTCATCTTTACACAGAGATTCTGACCTGATCCATAGTGTGGTCTGGAAATAATTGTCTGGTCACTCAGCCCATTACACCCAGTACCCATCTTGAGTTGTGTGAATGAGTAAGATGGATTATTTTCCAGAGTCATGTGTGAGTTGCTAATGCTGAGTTTCTTACATTAGTGACTTGTGTGGGGGGTACCCCATCTTGATTCTGCCAATGAACAACAATCCCTCAGTCACCTCCCATCCACCATCCTGATTGCCATGCTGGAGGCTGCTCATGAGACTGCTGATGCTACTCACCTTCAAACCAAAGAGAATCAGAGATGCTTCATCAAAAGAAATGAGGAGCTTGTGCAGGAGAATGTCAAATTGCTTCAATCTCTCAAAGCCATGGAACATGCCATTAAGGGGATTCATGACATTAGTGGTTCTGCTATTTCTGACTTCATATCAAGGGAGACACAAAGATAGAGTAGCCTTCTTTCCTTCTCACTTTGGAGTCCAATTCATGTGTGCTTTTGGAAATACATTCCTTGCCTATTCCGAACCAATGGTCCAGTCATTTGTCACAATGACTTTTCACTGACCCCAGTACCCCTGGTGAAATGCACTCTGAGCCTCATCAGGCAGGGTTCACATCAGGTGTTTGTAAAAATAGATTTCTTTGTTTGATGAACCACTGGTCAAAATGGCACAGTACTTGGCCATCCCATTGTATTCTCCCACACAGCAGGCTTGCCATGGTTCATTCTTCTCAGGTTTCAGAGCATAATTCATATATATATACTTGAGTTAGATAATCTCTGTGGCATGGCTAGGTGGGGCCAAAGGATCCAGGTTGAATAGACTGGTGCCTCAGAGTGCGGGATGCAGGCCACATGATTTTGTGAAAGATGCACGTAACGATTACATCAAGTACATTGTTCTTTGGACTAACAGAAAGAGCAAATGGGGAGGTGTGCGGGTGCAAAAGTTAATGTGAAACTGATGAATAGGATCAATCGATGAGAGGTTCAGTCGAGCGTTTCAAGTTGAGAACATGTGACTCAATGTCTGAGGCTTGTTCCTCGGTGTCTGTCAGTCAGATAATCTCTCATCTGGGGTCATGGCTAGGTGGCAAAGGATCCAGGTCAATAGCCTCAGAGTGCGGGATGTAGGTGTGAAAGACCCAATTGCAGCCAGAGGCACGACCACGTTGTGTACTTCAAGTAGTGATGCCATGACTCGAAGTCGCAAAAAAAAGATAGCCTTGTGGTGTTCCTATCACACCACTTTTTGCTTAGAGTCCAATGACTTCTATTGTTTTATTGTCCTTTCTTTCATACTGTGGTAAAAAAATTCCATCATCTGTTGTAGTTGGCAATGACTCTCACAACTCGACTTGACTTGACTCAATTCAGTTGAGCAAGTCACAGCAACACTACTGTACTTGTAAATACTGGGCATGCTTCCATGAATTTGACCAAATGTTATCAACAAGGGAATTTATTTTTTAGAAACCCCTGACCTGAGCCAGAACGTGTTTCTGGAAGTCAGAACAAAGTTGCTCTCATGTGTGACTGAAATTATGGTCAAAATATGATAGTAATTGGTTACATAAATATAAGGGCATTCTGTGTTCATTTGTTCTTATCACTCAGTTATATAACAGCTTCCCATTCTGGTCTACTCACTGGGTGACATTCTGCATTTCTCCTATAACTACAATATAGGCTGGCAAGCTGCTATAGCAAGTGGCAGTGATGGTTCTGATTCAAAATTCTTTCAGTCTTGTGTCTACCATCCAGAAGTCGAACACAGGCAGAGTCATGGAAGTCTCAGGATCTGGATGATCCACAGGTCACTTGACTTGACTTTCAGGACATGAAGTCAGTGCAACTTGTGACTTCTCGAGACTTCTTGTGACTTCTTGTGACTGCTTGTGATTTCCAAGTAGTTGCAGGTTACAGTAGTCTTACAGTGGTCTTACCATGTAATTACATATGTAGTGCTAAATTGTACAAACTGTTGTGCCTTTGCTGACTCCTGTGACTTGATTGTGACTGGGAGTCACAGAAACACCTTGACTAGACTCAAAAAACACGCACCCGAGGCTGAGTGGCATAGTCTTTCCTCTGAGTTTCTTGTGTGCTCCAAAGTTGGCTTAATTCCCAAAGTATGGCAGTAGCAGCAGTTACCTGCTAGTTCCCCTTCTCTGCTCTCACCACTTGGAATGCAATTGATCATGTAATATCAGACTGCTTTGGGCCTTTGGCAACTGCCACCCTCTTGTGAGATTATACATTGGGGATTTTTTCTGCTGCAGGATAAAAGGGAACAATGAAATGATAAATACACAAGAAGTTTGAGGTGGAAACTGGTAGTCCATTATCATCCTGCATAATCAGCACCAGCAACTTGGATTCAAAGCTCCATGATGGCAAACCCCAAGCTCATGTTGCCAAATTGTCTCAATGGCAACCAAGAAGTCCGTAAAACCTTTGTGAACCTCTAAAGAGCATGAACACCACAAGATTGGTGATGGTAAAGATGCTTCAGGGGCTCTGAGTGACACACTAGAATCAATGCTTGCTCATCAAGCTCCTCCACTCACATGGACAAAGGACCAAAGAGTCATGGAGGCAGCATGTGGTCTCAATCCATCAGCATATCCTTCTACTCAGGATCTGGCAAGGCTTTCAGCCTCACTCCATCATGGTAGGATGCCCCCAAATGGTTAATTACAGTTACTAATACTTGCTGTGTTGCAGTTAACCTGAAATCATCAACCCTTCCAATTATATACCTCCAAATTGCTTGGGGGTTGGCATTTATGAATAGTTTGAGAGTGTTCATATTCTTCAGACATCCCTTCAGTGACCCACATGCCTCTGATGGCACATCCCTATATTCTGGGGTGTGTGTTGGTACAGGATCATGGACTGCTTACTCCTGGAAAGATGATGAAGTGCCCTTCGATCTGTGAGACTATACTCAATACTCCACAACTTATTCCCTCAACTCACCCCACTTACCATATATCAAAAGAGATGTCAATACTCAGCTCTTCCTAACATGCGACAACTCTTGAATTATCTCCCACAATGATATGTTCCATCTCAATCACTCATACATTGACGATCTCACCAACTTTTCCCAGCAGGCTGAAGACTCATTTCATGCATGGAAATCGCTTGGTATCCAATGGAATGTCAAATTAGTATCAGAACTTCTGGAAGATCTGCATTCACTCCAAATCGCTCTTCATGATGGATTCAACCACCTCCCCCATCTTCAACAAGCCATGCATGACATATTGCGCTACTCATATGAGGTAGCTGCATGTCGCACTTTATATTTTTATCAGACCCTTCGTGCAGTGGTGGGATCATGTCATTTTGTATATGGCACAGATGACCACATGGTTGGGACTGTGCTCGAGTATCCCTTACCATCTTCCCCATGGGTGGAGGAGCTCATTGCAGATGGGGTCCTCATTTTCTGCATGAAGAGTGAGGTGTGGAGGTGCTTCGACCGCACACCAAATGGCTATCACCAAGACTCTCATGAGCCAGAAATCCAATCGGCCCTTTGATCAGCTCAGAAAGCCTCCCAAATCCAGACAATTTGAGTTTGTGTTCCTATGCGAATGGGGAATCCATTGGACTGGTGAATTATGCTGGTGCATGAAACATCTGACCTCCCCATTGAGGATGTTGTTTTTTGTATTATCAATGAACATGTGGGTGATTATATGGACCTTCTTTGCAGGCTCAAAGAGGTATTCAGAGAGCAACTCCAGAAGCTTTTGCCCAATCCAGCACTGTATAAAGCATGTTTTCTGAGTTTTTCATCTTGCCCAGATAACAACATCTATACACTATAGTCCCTATCGAATGTCCCTGCCATATCTCCACAGTCTCAATCAAGCAAATCCTTGGTCTCAATACTGATGATCAGTGATCTTGTACCCTCTCCCCCTCCTTCACCCTTGCCCCATAGGACTGATTCTGGTCAAGTACTGCATTTGTTCACAGAGCCAGTGACCATGGACCCTCCTGTACCTATCGAACAGTGGTTTTTCCTCACAGTCAAAGGCCCTGTTCTCAGCTCATTTGTCCTCTCCGAGTGGTTTGAAAGGTTTAAATTGCAGCACCTCATTGGTATACATCCACCAACTGAGAACAAGTGCCTTCTCCTTTTGTTCAAATCAGAATACTGGATGAATCAAGTGAGCACCATGCTCAACTTGGATGTCAGTGGCATATACAATGCACACAAGTGTACTCAAGATGCATCAACAATATCTCTCAGCATGTTCCAGTACACCATCTCACCTACCTATGTTGCCAAACTCTATGCCAACCCTCACTCCTTATGTCATCTTGAGGACCTGCTCAAATATGCCCCTCCTGTGATGGAACTTCACCTCATTGACATGACTGCACCAGGGAGTGGGCCACTTCGAAAGCAATGGAGGTACCAGTTCCTTGAACAACTAAAATACCCTCCTGTACCCGCACCTTACCCCAGTCTCAATCCCCCTTCGCATTGACTTTGTCTCTGCAAGCTTTCAGTTGTTCAATTCTCACCTGCATGGTTGCAAGATATGTTAGAGCCACCTCGGTCAGCCACTTGGACTGATCACAAAAGACATGTTGAACCACATCAAATTAATTGCCTATGAGGCATCAAAATCCTTTGATCTCAAATAATTTCAATGCCATGACCTCAGGCGACAGACATGGTCTTTTGATCTCAAATAATATCAACATGGGGACTTAGACTACATAGATCAATGTATCAATGAGCTTCCAAGTTAAATTAATCAGTGTACATCTATTATCTATTCAAGAGACGAGAAACTACAAGATTGACAAGGACATGAATCCAACAGGATGACAAAAGAGCTCAAAATAAGGGAGATCCAGCAAACACATTCAATCCAAGGCCCAAATCAGGATATTGTGCAAGCAATGCATCAAAGTCGCTAGGAGGGACATCATTTGGCACCACAGGGTTGTACACTCCAGTGTTCAGCCCATTTTCCCAGTTAACTGGCACAGTGAATGGGTCGAGTCCTGAGGCACTGCCAGAAATACCACCAAGTGATGCATCAAACATAGATGCCCCCTGCTCTTCAGGCTCTTCATCTGACTCCACTATGAACTCGCTGGATATCACATCCCTAGCACCCTTCTTCCTGCCACCACGAACCTGTTTCTTCTTCTGGACTGGTCCCCCACTTGTATCAGACCTTCGCTTTCGGGATCTAGATGAGCCCATGGCAACTGAATTTGACTGTGGGTTGTTGGGTTCTGGGGGGGGAGCATTTTCAGTGGCTGAAGAACCCACCCCATTCACACCATTATGACTTTCTGGTCCACCCAAGCCCTCAGATTCGTATGCTTGCCCAGCGGTAACAAGTATTGCATTATATTGATCCACAACAATAGCAGTGTCATCTGGCAATCTTGTGTCATCTGCCAACTGTAGAATTCGAACCCGCTGTGAATCATCCTTTGGTTCAAAAAATGCCTGCCACAGTTTCTTCCAACTATCCATTCGGACCACTGATACATCAAGTGACATTAGATTCAGAAAGTCCAACTCTGTGACCCAATTCTCCATCTTCAGATGATTGTTGGCAAGGAATCTGGGTAGAGTTGCCCATGGCACCCTAGGGACGTGGCCAACAAATGGCTTCAGAAGATTTTGGAGCTCTTCTGAAATCTCCTTCTGCATCATGTGCATAGTTTTTGGGACCTTCCACCTCACGTCCCTTTGCAGCCACTGCTCCCCCTGATAGACTAGGATGTGAGAATGAATCATCTTCAGCAATGTGCTGTCCTTGGGAAATGATTCATCCAGCCATGCTTTCATTGCTGGTGTCCCAGTAAACACAGCATTGTGTTTGGATGCTGCCTCATCAGGAATGCCGCTAAACAATGTGCAGAACCCATGGATGTTCATAGTAGCCATCCATTTCAAATCATTGGTCCAATGTTTTGTTGTTTGCTTGATGACTTTACCCATAGCGGCAGGAGATAGTGTGATTGCAGTGGCCTGGGCAGCCTTTGAAGCATTGTGTTGTTCCACAAGTTCTTTGGCCTTCTTCTTCCACTCAGCAGAGTCTTCACCACCATGTTCAAGAATGAGCAAACAGTATGCAGGCTGTATAATCTTCTCCACATACTCATGATGAGGCTGATCCGGGTCAGAATCCTTCTCATACAAGTGATGAAATGCATTCCACAGATTCCCTCCACTTCGTCGTTCTCTGGTATTGATGCCAAGGTTGCCAATCTGCATCACTGACTCCAGAGGTCGCTCCCATTCCTTGACCTTTTGCTCTAGCTGTTGATTCATAGCATCAACTATCTCCCTAATCTCAGCAATTTGTTGCTCAGTAAAGGGGCCTCCAAGAGATTTGGCCAGGACCTCATCGCCACTATCAATGTCTCCACCATTCTCAAGACCATGGTCAATCTCATCCTCACTTCCTTCCCCATCATCAAGGAACAGGGGAGTATCACCCCTATGGTCTTGAGTACGAGTGTGAGTGCGAGTGCAGAAATCAAAATCCAGTTTGTCAAAATAAAAGGCAAGGGGCGAACACAAGTGGGGCGAACACAACTGGAGTGAAGAGTGGTATGGAGAATTGCCAGGGGAAGCTGGGGAACCGTGAGGAGAGCCCAAGGAATTCCGAGGGGCCAGAGAACTGCCCATAGAGAGGGCTGGAGAATTGACAGTATTGTGGACCGGGGAATTGGCAACAGAGCCAACAGGTGAGTGAGCAGGACTTACGTCCGCCATGGATTGGATTGGGGGGTGGAGGGCCCCAACAACAATGGTGCATCCAACTGTCATGGTGGTATTTCAACACTCCATTTCATGTGAGGAGCTGCTGACTGTTGAACTAGATCACCAACTACACTTTTCATGGGTGCATCAGATGACCCCATTGCTCTGGGCTTAGTGGAAGGCCTGGCCATAGAAGACTCCACCATTTTACCCTTAGAAAAAGCTGGGCTGGCAGTTGGCACTGTCACCTGTTTATTTCTCTTATATGTTTTTTGTGCTTTTGGTGGCATAGTGAATGTGAAGGAGTATGTTGTTATGGAACTTGGGATTTTAGCAGCAGGGGAGTGCAATAGGTGCAGTGTCAAAATCCAAACCACAACGGCTGGATGGAAAATCAGATATTAACACAGCCGGAGTTGGGAGCACAATGCAGTGTACTGTCAAACTCCAGGCCACGATGGATGTGTGGAAAAGTTGAGACTAGGGTAGTTGGAGTTGGGAGCACAAAGCACTGTCAAACTCCAGACCACAATGGATGTGTGGAAAATTTGAAGTGAGTGCAGCCAGAGTTGGGAGTGCAAGGCACTGTCAAACTCAACCACAACAGATATGTCAAAAAGTTGGATGTGGTGCAGTTGGAGTTGGGAGTGCAAAGCACTGTCAAACTCCAGACCACAACAGAGAGATTCTAGGAAGTTGAGTGTAGTGTGGTTGGGGTTGGGAGCGCAAGGCACTGTCAAACTCCAGACCACAAGATTTATGTAGAGCTGGTGTAGTATGGTCAGAGTTTGGAGTGCGATGTGCTGTCAAACTCCAGACACAGTATCGAGAGATAAGACACTGAGAACGAATCAATATCGGCGATTGCCGTAATTTCTCCAGGTCTGAATGAAGAGTGCGTTGGTCGGAATTCTCATTTACACAGGCTGGTCAGTCACGGGGGGGACCTAATTTAGGTACCACTTTCGGGCAGAAAATGGTACCTAAGAGGTCCCCAAACCTTATGGCCAAAATCAGCCATTTCAATTCAGTTTTTGGGCCATCTGTCGGCCAATCCATGGCTGTGCTAGATTATTTATTATTATTATTACTACTATTATTA
>MU129170.1:16171-30312 GCA_014904985.1 Hydnum rufescens UP504
GGGATGACTGTAGTGGGGGGGAACCCTGACAGCGGGTGTGGTTCCACATGGTCACCCAAGTGGCGCCGGCCACCTCTCGTGTTTCGTTTGGCGTTGTTTGTTTGCGTTGTCATTGGGTATGGTGTCATGGGGTTTGGCGCGTTTTGTTTGGCTGGGTGTCGTTTGGCTGGGTCTGTTTGGTTGGGTCTCATTTGGCATGTTCACTGTTCACACGTTGCCGCTGGGGTCCTGGCCGATCAGGCCTCATCGTTCGGGGGGTTTCTTTGGCGTACTGGTGGGTGGCGGGTTTGGGCTCCCGACTGCTGACTTTTTCGCATTGGGCTGGGACAGCTTGGCCCGAAAAAACTAAGACATTAGTTAAAATTCAAAGGTCGCACAAAAAGAGCAGCGACTGCTGCTCTTTTTGCGCGACTGGAGCTATTAAAAAAAAATTACATACCTTATATTGCCACACCACCCGCGCAGCGGGTGTGTGGCCCCTGTTTCCTGCTCTTCTTTGTGGCTTCCTGTGGGATTGTCGCTCGTTTGCGAGTGTCCGTTCACGTGGTCATATGCGTGGTGCGTTCGTGGGTGGGACAGCTTGGCCTAAAAGCAGTAAATAAAAGTGTTTAAAAATTTTAAAACCTGCACAAAAAAGAGCAGCTTTCGCTGCTCTTTTGTGCCATGGTATCTATTGGGGGGAAACTCACTTTAAATAGTACCACACACCGCCGCAGCGGGTGTGTGGTTCCTGGGGCCACCCATTGGGCGGTCCATTGTTTCTTTTGGTTTGCTCTGCCGTTCAGGCCCTCATCGTGCGGGGTTTTGGTCTCGGGCCTTAGACCATAATCTAAAATAATAAAAGCTATGTTAGTAATAAGAGTTTAAAGTGGCGCAAAAAGAGTAGCTTTGCGCTACTCTTTTTGCACTATTGTATCTACTGAGACAAACACTTACCTTATGACCACACGCCCGCATCAGCGGCGTGTGTGGTCATGTCGTGCGCTGAGGCTGCCGTGCTGCTGCTTGCTGCTGTTGCTGCTGCTGCTGCTGTTGCGCTGTTGGCTGCTGTTGTGCTTTGCTGCTGCTGCTGCTGCTGTTGCTGTGCTGCTGCTGCTGCTGCTGCTGTTGCTGTTGTGTCGTGTCGTGCGCTCGCCTTTCTGTTGCTGGGTGTGTGCTGCGTACTTGCGAAATCAACGCCGGCAATTGCCGATACTCAAGAAGGCACCCAAGTGCTGATGCTACAAGTACAATCCAGATTAATAGCAAGCATATAGACATGGAATATAAATATATATAAATATTTGTTTAAAAATGTGAAGAAGAGGATGATAATGAGCCAGAGCTCAATTAAGGGACGATATGCCTCATTGCAAAGTGGATTGCATTTCCACGCATTTTAAGGTGAGTACAACGCGCAAGAGGAGCAGCGTATGCTGCTCCTTTTGCGTGGCTTCTCTTGTTTTTTTTTTCTTTTACTAACGTATTATTTATTATTTTATTTTGTCATCTGGACCCAACACCCGCGACCCCGCCGAGCGAACACGAGAGAACGACGACCGCCAAACGAATCCACAAACAGCAACGAGTCGAAACCACGACGCAAGCCCTGGACAAACCCCACACCCGCTTCGGCGGGTGTGTGGTAATTTTAAGGTGAGTACAACCGTGCAAGAGGAGCAGCATACGCTGCTCCTTTTGCGTGGCTTTCCTTGTTTTTTTTTTTTACTAACGTATTATTTATTATTTTATTTTGTCATTTGGACCCAACACCCGTGACCCTGCCGAACGAACACGGGAGAATGACGACCCACCCGCCAAACGAATCCTGCGAATGGCAACGAGTCGAAACCACGATGCAAGCCCCGGACGAACCCCACACCCGCCGAAGCGGGTGTGGTAATCTTTAAGGTAAGTATATATGTACATGTCGACTATGCAAAAGGAGCAGCAGGGGCTGCTCCTTTTGCCTGGTTTTTATTTTTTTAACTAACTTATTATTTATTATCATAGGTATTCTTCTGAACCTGCATCCCCCAACCGAAGCCACGACCCGCTGAGTGAAAACACGCAACCATGGGTGAGGGGGAACCCCAATGGTGAAGCGCGAAATGACGTCCCCGGTACCACACACCCGCCCAAGTGGGTGTGTGGTGCTACTAGATAGTTGTTATTTTAATTTTTGTTCTTTGATTTCTATGGACAGTACCACACACCTGCTAGAGTGGGTGTGGTATAATTTTAAATAAATAAATAAATAATAAGAATGAAACACGGGACTCCTGAATGAAACCTTGCTGACCTGGGTTAGCATAAGTATAATATAGTGATAATAAATAAATAATTATAAATGGAAGATATTATCCCCGATAAGCCCGTATGGCCTGGTGCAAGTCTGAGATTCTCTAAGTCCCAGTTTCGGCCAATTTTCGGCCATTTCAGCCAATTCTGGGCCAGAAGGTTGACTGAAGTGCAAATCATAAAAATGGCCATTTTGGCCGAAATAGTGATGGGACCTACTTAGGTACCATTATCTGCCCAGAAGTGGTACCTAACTAGGTAGGCTTAGATGACTAACCAAGGTGCACCTCGTTGGTTGTATTTTCATTTGTTGTCAGGGTTTCGGCTGGGCTTGTGCGGGTGTTGGTTCAGATTCATGACCTAGAATATTAAAATATACGTTAGTTAGACATTTGAAGCAGCGCAAAAAGAGCAGCCTAAGCTGCTCCTTTTGCACGGTGGTATCTACTGGGGAAGACTTACCTTATATAGTACCACACACCTGCCGTAGTGGGTGTGTGGTTCCTGGGGCCACTCGTTGGCTCCATATCATTTCGAGGGGCCCGGGGTTCGTTTGGCGGGTGTCCTTGGCGGGCATCCATTTCGTTCATTCTTGTTGGGCGGTTCTTCATTTTGTGTGTTGTGGGTTAGGCGATAACCTAGAAAAATAAATAACTCGTTAGTTAGAAATCAAAACCAGTGCAAAAAGAGCAGCATATGCTGCTCTTTTTGCGCTGTTGGGTACACTGAGTGACATACCTTACATAGAACCACACACCTGCTGCAGTGGGTGTGTGGTTCGTGGGGTCACTCGTTGGGCAGGTCCCTGGCTGCCGTGGTCTCGTTCGTTGTGTTTTTGTCTGGCATATTGCTATTTGGGCCTGGTATTTTGCACCAGGCCACGATCTAAAACAATAACAATACATTAGTAAAGAAATTCAAAGCAGCGCAAAAAGAGCAGCTTCCGCTACTCTTTTTGCGCTGATGTATTTACTACGATAAAAAAAACTCACCTTGTTGACCACACACCTGCATCGGCGGGTGTGTGGTCGCTTGGTTGCCTTCCTAGGCAGTTGTCGGGTGCCGGTTCGGTGGTTGCTGCTTCAGCAGGTCACGAAGACTCAACGCCGGCAATTGCTGGAACCCAAAAAGCGCCCAAATGCTGGCGCTACAAGCACCATATACATTAATAGCAATTATCTAGAAGTGTAACAAGGACTATATAATAAATATTTGTTCAAAATTATAAAAAAGACCATGATAATAAGTCAGAAATCAATATGGCACCATATGCCTGCATTGCACAGAGGATTAGGCCACTTCTATTGGTTAGAATTGGCCCAAATTTAAATATATTGGTGGTGTATATGTATCCTACATGGGCGACTAGTTATATCGGACGATCACTCCATTTTTGGATTTTTCGCACCTTCAATTCCCTAAATAGGGAATTGAAGGTGCGAAAAATCCAAAAATGGAGTGATCGTCCGATATAACTAGTCGCCCATGTAGGATACATATACACCACCAATATATTTAAATTTGGGCCAATTCTAACCAATAGAAGTGGCCTAATCCTCTGTGCAATGCAGGCATATGGTGCCGTATTGATTTCTGACTTATTATCATGGTCTTTTTTATAATTTTGAACAAATATTTATTATATAGTCCTTGTTACACTTCTAGATAATTGCTATTAATGTATATGGTGCTTGTAGCGCCAGCACTTGGGCGCTTTTTGGGTTCTGGCAATTGCCAGCATTGAGTTGCATCTTCCTTCGCAACTACACAACCACCACCCACCGAAGCAACCACCGACCCCACAGGCGACAACCACCTAGAAAGGCAACCAGGTGACCACACACCTGCATCAGCGGGTGTGTGGTCATATAAGGTGAGTGTTTTTTTAATCGTAGTAGATACAACGGTGCAAAAAGAGCAGCGCAAGCTGCTCTTTTTGCGCTGCTTTGGATTTTTTTTACTAACACATCTTTTATTATTTCAGATCATGGCCTGGTCCCACACGGTGACCACTTGCCAAACGATGAGGCCCCAAATGGCAGGGGCCCAACCAGCAACGCAACAGACGATGACGCGCCCAACGCGACAGATGGTAACACGCCAAATGACAACGCAACAGACAATGGCACAATGGACGACAACGCGCCCAATGAGTGGCCCAAGGAACCACACACCCGCTGCGGCGGGTGTGTGGCACTATATAAGGTGAGTCCCCACCCAAGTAGATACAGCTGCACAAAAAGAGCAGTGAAAGCTGCTCTTTTTGTGCTGGTTTTAATTTCTAACTAATGTATCTATTTTTCTAGGTTATTGCCTGGCCTGCAGCCAATGAAATGAAGGAAAGAACGAATGGAACAGACGGCCAAACGAAGAACCGCCAAACAAACCCGAGCCCCCCGAAATGACAGCACCACATGAACACGCACCCAAGGCCACCCACCAAATGAATACCATGCGGGCGAAGAAGGACCACCCACCAGACGAAGACACGAAACGACCCAGGGCCAACAAGTGGCCCCAGGAACCACACACCCGCTGCGGCGGGTGTGTGGTACTCTAAGATGAGATTTTTTTATTTTTTATTTTCATTTTTGTGGCGCAAGAAGAGCAGCATATGCTGCTCTTCTTGCGATGCTTTAATGTTTAACTAATGTGTTTACTTTTCTAGATCTTGGACCCCAACACCAAACCCACCACCCAAAACCCGCTGAGTGAAACCCCGCGACCGCAAACCTGGCAAACGAAGCCCCGCGACCGCAAACCCAGCAAATGAAGCCCTGTGACCCCAAACCCGGCAAACGAAGCCCCACAAAGCTAAACCCCGCAAACAAAACCGTGAAACGGGGTCCCCCCATGTGGAACCCCAGCCAACGACGGGCGTATGAACCACACCCGTTTTGGCAGGTGAGGTATGTTATTTTTATTTTTGGACTTCTGTGTTACAGTAGCACAAAAAGAGCAGCAAAGGCTGCTCTTTTTGCGCTGCTTTAAGTTGTAGCTAACATATTGTTTATCCTAGGCTACAACCTGCACCCATGCCCGTACGACCTCATTCCCCAAACCTGGCAAACAAAACCGCGGTGAACGATGACCCGACAAACGGAATGCCGGCAGATGAGCACCACGTGAGAACCACACCCGCTGCAGTGGGTGTGATAGTGTAAGATTTCGTTTTGTTCTAGTAGCACAGAAGGAGTGTCGAGAGCCGCTCTTTCTGTGCTACTGTGGGTGAGCCATTTGGCTCACCAGATGTATGTAGCAATATAGATAATAAATAATGATAATAATAATAATAATAATGATAATGATATTTAATGAATATTAGTAATAATATGCTATCGCAGGAAGCTCCTGCAGTAGCATCAATTATTACATGAGCTTCGTGGGTTTTTAGCATATCATCTTACCACCAGGGCTGGACCTCAAGGGGGGCATCATGCAACAGCCAGGTCAAGGGCTGTGAGGCAGACACACTATGCAATGCAATGGGCTTGACAGCAGGAGGATCTACAGGCTCAGCTGAGAAGACATCAGCAGGTGTCAAAGTGGGTATTGGGGAGGGAATAGATTCAAGTCTAGAGAGAGCTGCATGCACAGCAACCCCTCGAGCAGCAGATGTGACCTCGCAAGCCAAAAGGGATGTGGGTGTGTGTGGGACAGAGATGACAGGCGATGGGGCAGCATTGGCAGAGTCACCTGAGGGTCCAATTATAGATTTCCCTTCCATAATGGCAGTTTCATTGCTGATCAGATCATTAGATTGGGGAGGGGGGCATTCAAAAGCAACTTTTGTATCAGGGACAGACATTGATTGTATCTGAGCAGGAGACACAAGTGGGAGAGGCACCATAGAAGATCTCTCACTCATGGTGGATATAGTAACAGTGAGTTCAGAGATTGCATGGTTAAGTAGCGAAATTTGTGATGCCACTTTGTGAAGAAAGGAAAAAAAAGGTGGCAGAGATCAAGATGAGTCCTCTATTGTTTGAGGCAGGAAATAAGTACTCACAATCAGTGTTTGAGGGTTCGCAGGCCATTTAGTCCTTAATATTCACTGGTGTCGATGCCATCAACCTGGGCCACAAGGCTGTAGCAAGATGGGAAGTTCCGGACTTGCTTCCGGTGGCACCAGCTGTCTTTCTAAGTCATGGCCCCTTGTCCATGGAGTGAAGGGACCTCCAGGCATCAATGGCTTGATAGCTGTGGTCCTGCGTATCATGAATCCATTCACACCAAGACCAAAATCTCATTTCTCGAGAAGGTATACCACAACTGGTTCGAGAAGTACCTCTGGAGTCTGGATGTCAGGACTGAGCCAGATCCTATCATGGTTTATGTCAAACCCACTCTAGAGGTGGAAATTTTGAAGAAAAACAAAGCCATAGTTGCTAGGAAGGAGGTATGTATTTGGTATCCGTTCCACTTGAATATTTCCTTTTGTGGACTAAAACTGTGTAGGCTATAGCATGCTGGTTCATGAGTAAGTACAATGACACTATACCCCTGAAGATGAGGAATCTGGCATCATCCCCTTTTCTGTCTGCCCTGGCTGTGAGTCTCATCATGGCCATGAAAGCAAAGTTGTCAAATAAGCCAAAACCCCAACTTCCCCAGCTCAAGCATGTATATTCTGCCATGTATTTCATGGCCAGGGTTAAGCTGCATGTTTTGGGATGATGGGAGCATGACAAGAATAAAATGGGACCCAAAAACAAGCTCTGGAGTCAAGTCTCCTCAAGCCAGGCACTCACCTGGGAGATGTGGGATGCCGAAACCCCTGATATCCATGAAAAAGTCAAGGTGGAGCATCAGTGTCACTATGAAGTATCTCTTGCCAATTTCAAACAAGAAAATCCAGAGGGGGTTCTTCAAACCCCTGAGCAGTATGAGGGGTAAGTCTGTGCTTCTCAATGGTCTACTCTAATAATACTGATTGATTCATAGTGCCATAAACTTTCTGGTTCCATTCCTTGAACAGGTAATGGCAGTCATCACGGAGAACACTGGGTTCACAATTTCTGTCCTTGTTGGGGGTCCATCACCTGTTGCAAATGGTGATTTGGTGACATTCCAGTACATATTATCCCCAAATTGGGCTCACTATTTATATTGACTGCTGTCCTTTTCAGCATCCATAAAGGGGTGACTAAAGAAGAACACCCTCTAGACTTTGGTAGTTTTGCCCACAAGCTAGTAAACGATAGCTTGATACCAAAATTCATTGAATTTCTTGGTAAAGCATTTCGTAAGTACTATTCTATGTCTTAACTGTCCTGAAAATTTGCTCATCAGATTCCTTTACAGTGGATGATGTTTGTGCATCCCATTCATTGTCAAAGGCGGCTACACCTGACACCCCCACACCTACTACAAGTAACATGCCTGACAGCATGGCGGTGCTGGTCAATGTTGCCCACAAATCTCAACTCAATGCTAAGAATGCAACACTGGTTAACACCAATGACAATGAGGACCATAACAGCCAAGATGAACACACTGTGTTTGGGTCACCGACATATGACAATCTGCTCTCTCCAGGAACCACTCCACTCATCCCAAACAATGCCCACCACTGGGATGCAGAGGCTGCACCCGATACCCTGAACCCAGACCATTTGTTGCTATTGTCAACAATGGGTTCATTGTTGTTGGCAATGACCAATGTGTTGTCGTCAGGAACAATGGTCCTGCTGTCTCCAGAAGCACCTAGTGTGCTACAACAGTCCCCCCCTACTTCCTGGATGGACCAGGAGATCATAAAAGCGGTCCCCCACTGCTCCCTCCACAATGCAGTACAATATGGTGGGAAGCGCAAGATGCAAACATCTGAAACTTCAGCCATGTCCCCACCTTGACCCAAAAAAAAAATCATTAAAAGCAAGCCTCACATATCTACCTCTCCAACTCCTGAACTGTCCCCTTCCTGCACATCTGTAGATGCCTCCAGTGAGGGAAAACTGGATATGGAGGATGATGAATCGGATGCTGATGTGGAAATTTCAATTGCAAGTGATGCAGAAGCTCATTGGTATGATCAGCATTTTGAAGTCGCTGATTCCCTTGCTGCCTCCAATGAATGGGTGATTCTACTTTCCAACTGGATCACCATCAAGAAGGACCTAGCCAACAGTGCTAAAAGTGTATGTCCATTTTTTGTATGGAATATTCCACCCACGTCTTATATTTGGGGTAGGTTGGGAGACTCCCATCAAAGGACCATCCAACTGCTGTCTGTGATTGGCTCCAACATGCGCGAAGCTTGATGTGGATGCCAGATCTGAAGTCCCCAAGGCATTGAATGACTATGGTAACAATTGGTGGAAATGGTGGTCACATTGTCAGCCCTCATGGAGGATTCAGAAATCCAATGGGAAAGGATTTATCCCTTCTGATGGTAAAAGAAACTGGTCAGCCTTATATATTGGTGGAAATAATGGTTTGCTTTTGCACGTTATGTGCTTGGCTTGGTGGGGAAATGCTAGCATCAGCAATGCTGTCGAGAAGAAAAAGTGGACTTCAGCTGTCAAAGAGCTATCTAGGGCCTTGGAACAGATGTACATGTTGCATAAAAATGAGTCTTAGTCAATAGCTCAATACAATTGTCATTTCTCGAGTTTCAGTAACCCTGGTGTTGAGTGGTTAAACCCAAATGGTGCCTCACATTCAGCACTTCAGTTAACTCTCTTTTGACAAAATCTCATACTGTTGACATATGTCTTTGATTTAACACCACAACATATGTGACACAATGGTACCTCTAGTACCTAGCACAACGGCACCTCCTCTCTTGACATGATGGCTTCTCCTATACTCAGCACAACCAAATTATACCAATTGCACTTTATGGCACCTCCGCCACCAATTTCAACACCATGCAACAGCATGCCTCCCATCATGCTACTGCCTGATGTAGCCACCCTCTGCCTGAGGTGATGGCCCTCTGCCTAAGGCAATGGCAGGTACTCCTGGTGTGATGCCTCCTGACACAATGGCATCTTCTGTACCAAGTGCAGCTCAATTATACACATTGCGCTTGATGTTGCCTCTGCAACCAATTTCGATACTGCACATCGGTGCACCCCCATCCAATGCATCACACTGCCAGATGTGATGGCATGTACTTCTGATTCAATGGCACCTCTTCCTCATGTAACAGCACCTCTATCTGACATGGAGGCTCATCTGGGACATGACAGTGCATCTGTGCAAAGTGATGGCATGTCTATTCAATGCGAGTCCCATGATGGCACATCTACTCAACACAAGTCCCATGACAGCATGTCTATTCAACGCAAGTCCCAGAATGGCATGTCTACTCAATGTGAATCCCATGATGGCATGTCTATTCAGCATGAGTCCCATGATGGGATGTCTACTCAACACGAGTCCCGCAATGGGATGTCTACTCAACACGAGTCCTGCAATGGGATGTCTACTCAACACAAATCCTGCGACAGCATGTCTATTCAATGCAAGTCCCAGAATGGCACATCTACTCAATGTGAATCCTGCAATGGCATGTCTATTCATGTGATCGCATGCATTCAATGTGATCCTGCAATGTCTACTCAACGTGAGTCCCACAGTGGCATGTCTATTCAACATGAGTTCCACGATGGCACATCTACTCAATGTGAGTTCCATGATGGCACGTCTACTCAATGTGAGTCCCAGGATGGCACATACTCAATGTGAGTCCTGGGGTGGCATGTACTCAATACGAGTCTCACAATGGCACATCTACTCAGTGCAAGTCCTGCGATGGCATGTCATCCTGATGTGACAGCACCCCTTCCTGATGTTATCACACATCTACCCCATGTGATGGCTCCTCTCAATGTTATGGCATCTCCTGACATCATGAGACCTCTACCCTCTGCCATGGTGCCTCCTCAACTCAACATGTATGTGTCATCGCACAACCTGAAGCTCTCTGCACACAACTTTCTTGTAGGCCCCATGCTGCTAGTTAGTACAGTAGTGAGGCAATAGACAATGAGCAGTCACTGTAAATACTGAGTATAGTGATAATGATCACATAATCATATACTGCATTCAGACATCCATTTTTGGCAATTGCCTAATTAGGAAATTCCCAATATAGTAATTATATTTAAATGGGCAGTGATGAGCAAGCAAATGGTGATGATGGGCCATTTTTGGATATTGTGGTATTGATGTATCCTGATACATGAGGTATGGTAAGCTCTCACTGGTACAGACTCGGCCCCATGCATTAATTAACACTGACACTTTACTGTGTTTGATGTATCTATACTACAACATGGCCTGCAGTCAAAGTGTGCCTTTGCACTAAGCTTCATGAGTGCAAGTTCGAGCTAGCTAATCTCAAACATGCCTATTGGAGCAAACAGATGGGTATGTCTGTGCATTCAAACTGCAAACTTTACAATCCTACTCATGGAATTGAACTCAGATCAGAAAACTTGGGCACATATCGAAGATGCTATGCACTGTTGTGAACCAACAATTACTACACTTGCTAAGAAGTACAATGCTATGTTGAAGCAAATGGTGCAGTTGTGGGCAACTGATCCATCAGTGGCCAATGCTATCCTCCCCCCCACCATCATCCTCAAGACCCTTTTCAAGCTGGATGTGGATGATGACACATGGCATGAGATTGGGTTAGAAGATCTGGAGGAATTTGGTGGAGTTCTGCCTCCCTGGCTGGGGGATGACATGGTTCAAGCAGGTATACATTTTGACCAAGAGGTTGTGAATTGTGAGGGTGAACTCATGCACTGTCATATGGAGCATGCCACTATGTGGACCTGGTTTGAAGAAGAGTATGAGGCTACCCACTTTGTGGAAAAATACACTCAAGGTGATCAATTCCCTTCTATTGTCTTTGAGGTTGATGCTGATCCCACTGACCCACTGATATTCCAGATACTGATTTGAAGTATCACCTTCAGCTTCATCTGTGCAGCCTGGTAAAGCTAGGTGTGACATGGGAACAAAACATGCCCGCAACACCAGAGAGCGTGTGGCCGGAATTGGTGGTCATTGGTACAGACTCGCATACAAGTCACTACTACTGATAGCATCCTATCAATGCCCAGTGCTGATCTTGATATCCAGTCATTGGACAATGATGGTGAGACAGAGCTCAAACTGGCAGCAATTTATGATGCACATGTCATGGAGGAGATAGACAACCGTGCCCAAGAGCAGGAATGGGAGCCAGGAGATGATAGCCCTGAGTAATGTGTGTCTTTGTACATGACTGCATCTTTACTGATTGCAGAACCTTGTGAACATTGCAATGTTGCAGTTCTGCCTCATCCTCATTGCTTCCATCTTGTCCCTGTCATTTCCATTGTGTCCTCATCATTTCTGTCATGTCCTTGTCATTTCTGTTGCATCCTCATTGTTTCCATTGCATCCTTGTCATTTCTGTCACACCCTCATTGTTTCTGTTACATCCTCGTCATTTCCATTGCATCCTCATCATTTCTGACGTGTCCTCATCATTTCTGTTGCATCCTCATCATTCCCGCCTCATCCTCATCATTTCTGTCACGCCCTCATTGTTTCCATTGCATCCTTGTCGTTTCTGTTGCATCCTTGTCATTTCTGATGTGTCCTCATCGTTTCTGATGTGTCCTCATCATTTCTGTCACATCCTTGTTGTTCCTGCCTCATCCTTGTCATTTCTGTCATGCCCTCATCGCTGTCATGCCCTCATCGTTTCCATTGTGTCCTCATTGTTTCCGTTGCATCCTTATCGTTTCTGATGTGACCTTGTTGTTTCTGTCATGTCCTCATCATTCCTGCCTCGTCCTCGTCATTTCTGTCACACCCTTGTCATTTCCATCATGTCCTCATCATTTCTGTTACATCCTCGTCATTTCCCCCTCATCCTCATCTTTCCAGTTGTCCTCACCCCATCAAATTTCTATTGCTTCTTGTACATTGGCCTTGCTTCTATTCTTTCCCCCATCTGTAGATAGTTCCCCCTTTTCATGAATAGCAGTTGCTCTAAAGTTAGATGACATTGACTGATATCATGAAAAATGATGGACTTGGAAAGAAAAAAGCATAACAGAGATAAAGAAAGCCAAGACCGGCATTCTGTGTGGACTTGTAGTGGAGATGAAGGCGGAAACCAGAATGAATGGTGCCAGGGTCTTGATGCTTGACAGCAGAGATTGAAGAGCTAAGGGGGGTTTTCATGGGGCCATGGGTCTAAAAAATCCTCTGGCATGGGCCCATGGGGCCCATGGAGCCTAATATTCAGGAACTGCTGGGGGGCCATGGTAGGTTCAGAAGACATGTGGGGCCATGGGCCCATGAGTCTTTTAGACTCGATATCATACCAAAAAAACATAGTCTAATTAAATATGGAAACCGGGTTGCCTAAGGTGGTGGGGCATGTTGACTTGGATTTGAGTTGGGCCATGGTGGTGATGCAGGCCACAGTGGTGCAGGTGGAGGGGGTTGGTAGGAGATCCTGTAATATTTAGTAGCATTGATGACAGGGTTTGTGCCAGGGTCATACTGGCTTCAAGGGACCTTGCCAGGGCCTCTGCAGTGAAGTGTTCCTCATGGCAGATATAAGCATATATATCACATACTTTTGGTTTTATTGACTCATCCCTATCAACCAGTGCTGTTAGGGCATCATTATCATGCATATACTGTGAGTCCAGGGTATCCCAGGCTTCATACATGGTCTGTTTTACAAGCACAAACCATTCATTTAGTTGTTGCTCACTTTGGGGATTTTCTGCCTCAATGGGCTGCATGTCAGTTACTATTTTATCCTGGGTGTTGCTGACCTGAGAGGATATCTTCTGGCCTAGGACTCTTGCTGGGATACTTTTTCTCTTTTGGCAAAATGCCTTCACTGCTTTTTTCACAGAGGGATTCATTTGCAGAATCTACCAGTGCCTTGTGTTTAGCTGTACTTGACCCTGGGGTCCTTTTTGGTTTTGTGATGCCCTCAGTAGAAAGTGGCAACATAGAGGATGGATTTAAAGTCACTATGAGACTAGGAAGGATGATGGTAAATGTAGCTACTCTGATCTAAGTTGTTAGACTTTTGATTTTTTCCCCAGCAGTTCACAGTGGTGAGTTGACCACAAAAGAGCAGTGTTAAGCCTATATATGGCTTTATATCCATCAGGGTGCAGAACTACTAAGGTCACTGAAAAACACCCCTTTGGGCCCCTGAGGTCTGAGGCCTGGCTAGGCCTGAACAGTGCCTCATTTTTGGGCCTAGTTAGGGCTGATGTTGTGGCTGACCAAGGTGAGTCTTGCCAAAACTGAAATCACGCTCTTCCTGCTGGCCGGTTAGCTTTCCTTTATAATCAATTGTTGAGAAGTTCACCGCTGCTACCTCAAGAAATGACTTGGTACATTGATGAGCCAACCAGCTCTGCTGATTTAATTTGCTTCTGGATGTTGCCCAAAGTCCGTTTTGGCTCCACTCACGCTCATTAGAGAATCCGACTGCCCATAGTACTTGAACATAGATACTGTAATGCAATATTTGGTGGATGAGCACAGAAGGTTGAGTGGGATCCCAAGGACTAACCAGGCATGGGGCTGTCTGGCTCCTTTGGATTGCTGGGTGAAAGCACCTGCTGACTAACCAATTATAGTATCTTACTACCACAATGTCTCTCCACGTTGATGGCTTGATTGCCCCGCGCTCTTCCCTTCCTGAACTTCTGGACCAGTATAAAAGCCTGATCAAGGAGGCCAAGGGTCTCTGTATCACCACGGAGAACCCTAAATCAACCAAAACACCGGTGTCCGTGCAGCGTTTTCTCAAGGCAATGTTGGACTGTGCCCCCCCCAGGTGCCCGCGACTATGTCATCAATTCCATCCA
>MU129170.1:50372-73317 GCA_014904985.1 Hydnum rufescens UP504
TACGAGTGAATCACTGTGACCAGTCTGTGGCACCTCGGCAGCCACAAAATCAGCCCTAGTTAGGCCCAAAAACATGGCACTATTTGGGCCTAAGCAGGCTTTGGATCATTGGGGCCCCAAGGGGTGTTTTGAGTGACCTTTGTATTTCAGCACCTTGATGGATATAAAGCCATTATATAGGCTTAACACTGCTCTTTCAAACCGTTCTTTGGTCCATTGCCCTTTGAATCTAAGTAGGCCTACTTCTCAAGGGCCCCAATGGAGACTTTGGCCTAAGCATATATATAGGGATTGCCATCATTATATACAAACCAGATTATAAGAGGATCTATTTATTAAGTTTATCACGCAGTCAATCAAGACCAGGTCATCCCAAGGTAGCAGTTGTAGTGGCTAACTGACTGAACCCTGGTATGAAGATTGAGCGCATATAGTCTGAATGACATCATCCCAGTCAAATAGTTGAGTTTCACCTGGAGCGAGCATCAAGGGTGGAGGAAAGTTGACGATGGTGACAGTGATGATGGAAAAGTTGATGATGATGGAAAAGTTGATGATGATGGAAAAGTGGTGAGTATACGACGGAAAAGTGGATGATGGCGGAAAAGTAGACGATGGGGGAACAGTGGACAACAGCGGAAAAGTGGACAATGGCAGAAAAGTAGATGGTGGAAAAGTAGACGATGGCGGAAAAGTTGATGATGGGAGGAGTGTAGATGACAGAGGCAGAGTGGACAAGGGTGGAGGAGTGGTTGAAGGTGGAAGACTGGTTGAAGGCGGAAGAGTGGACGAAGGTGGAAGAAGAGATGATGGAAAATATGATGGTGTTGAGCCAGGTTTTTGAGCTGAAAGGATTAACTCCTGTGTCTGTCGAGGAGTTGGCAAGGCTGTAGGAATTGGCATTGTCTCAGGCAAAGACAAGTTTGATAGAGATGGTTCAGGTTCATGGACTGACATTGCAGGTGTCACCGCACATCAGAGGCATCATCAATATAAGGGAGGGACTTCGGGGGTTAGTCTCCCTTTCCCTTTCCTCTTTGCTGGCTTCGGTCCACCAGAAACAGAAGGCGGAACCACTCGCAGAACCTTTGACCCAGACCCTTCATTGGCACACTCATCAGTAACCTCGGCCTCCGCTATCTTATGCTTCTTCCCCTTTTGGAGGCCTTCTGCCTGCCGCACAGTGAGCAATGGCACATTGTTCATCCCGGTGACTAGGATATCATCATCACCCAGGTCTACAAAAAAACCATTCAGTAATCAAATCAAGAATACTATAATGGTAGGACATACCATAGTCACCAATTCATTCAAAACGGAGAGTTGTGAACACATCCATAGAGCGTATCGCATCATAAAGCAGTCGCCAATGATTGTCTTGAGGTCATCTGAACCAAATGTGCCAAGCAAAGCATACCCTCAATGTCTGCCAAGCAGATGCAGCGGATTCGCGACGACCTCATTTTCTGAACAATCGGATGACCAGGCATAGTCTTGTGCCAATTGCAGTGATCCTGAGACATGAGTAGTTCATGAGAAATCTCAACAGTGGATCTTTCAAAGGATACATATGAAGCATCCTTTTAAATCCGCTGAGACAGCCTTCCATAAGTACTGATCCTTCATTCCTCGGCACGCAAAAGAAAGGAGGTTAGCTATTGAGAAGATATTACAGTGGAACACTGAACACTTCAACTTACATTGAGAATTGACGTGAGGTATCAAAATAAAAGGGCTGGTTCACCAAATTTGTCAATGAGCAAGGATTGTATGCACGCAGTATTTGAGGGAGATGACAAGTGAGCACTTAGAGAAACCACAGTGATTCACTCGACCAAGGGAGTCAGTGGACTTGAGGACATTGGAGAAACGGACACCACAACAATGCAACAATGCAGCGTTCAACCAAAGATGTGTAGTTGAGGAATTTGGGAGTGGACACCACAGACTGGCCACAGTGATTCACTCCGCAAAAGAAAGTAGGACAAAGCTTGAGGACACTAGAACAATGAGCACTATCACAATGCGACAATGCGACATGTTACAAGCCAGTTACATGCTTGAAGAGTCAGGAAATGTGTACCACAGCTAGCTGCAGTGACCCACTTCACCAAGCACTGAGGACGATGATGTTTTGAAGGTACTGAAAAATGAGTACTATCGCAATGTGATTGTATGGCGTTTTATCAGATGTCGGGCTTCTGTAGCCCAACGACTTGGGAAATCATTGAGCTCAAGGGGAGAGGGGAATAGGGTGCTAGTTTAGCTTACCTTGGTGGTGGTAAGATGTGAGACAGAATGAAGAAAAAATACAGTAACAAGAGCCAGGAAATGAGTGCCACAGCAAACTGCAGCAGCCCGCTTCACCAAGCACTGAGGACAACGATGTCTTGAAGGTACTAAAAAACGAGTACTATCACAATGTGATGGTACGGTGTTTTATCAGACGTTGGGATGATGCCTTGAAGATACTGAAAAACAAGTACTATCGCAATGTGACGGTACCACGTTTTATCAGATGACTGCCTTCTGCATGATGGAAACCATTGAGCTCAGGGAGGATGGGATCTAGTGCGCTGTTCAGCTTACCTTAATGGTGGCAAGACGTGAGATAGAAGAAAAAAGGTGGCAACATCCGGCACCTCATCTTGCCATTGAAGATGTATTTATTATACAAGATTATACAGACATGTACAAATATGAGCATAGTTCATCATGAAACCAATCAAGTGAACAGCATGATGATTACTATGTGTTATATGAGGGAAAGATGGTAGTGACAAGTGAGGAAGACAAGATGAAGATGAAGATGAAGATGAAGAGGAAACGACGACAAGGCAAGGAGGCTATGGTGATGATGACGACAGGAAGGGATGCAATTTATCTCTCATAATAGGGCTCCCAGAATCTAGAATCGAGATAGTGTTTGCAACCATTGGAGTTGTCGCCAAACCAATTATAGAGGATAGGTTCACTCAAAGAACCTGCCAATACAATAGGTTTGCTTGAAGAACCTGCCGATGAATCGATGCGAGGACACTTGGGAGAATGTTCGTTCCCTGAACACTCTGCAGCACTCATCGTTGAGGTTGTGGGAATGGTTTCGGATGGCGCAGAGATTGCTGGCCAGTGAAAGAAGTGCCTTGGAAACTGGGTAGGAACGACTGTACTGGCCATCACCTTGGGACGTGGATTGGCATCCCAGTCCACTGCAATTCTCTCGATGAGCTCCCGATCCTTCTTGGAGGGCCGAAAACCCTTCCACCACTGGGGCACAAGACCCGCTGACGAATATGTGCATTTGTTGAACATTGTAAAGCCTACCCAAGGCATTAATTGATCAGGGAAACTTCAGAACCCTATAAGAGGTTGAATCAATCATTGAACAATATACATATAGTGATAAACACACGTACCAGCCGACTTGAGGGCAACTTCATTGCGAAACGCCACCTTTACCAGTGTTGTACAAATACCTGTCTTGTTGTGGTTCTTGTGATTGCCCACAAGAGTCTTTGAAATGTGCTCACTGTCTTCATCAGGAATGCGGAATGCAAGGCTCGTGGTGTTATAATCCGATGTGCAATGAAGTGTGACGACATGGAGCCTGACAATACTACACCACACAATAAACTGACCTAGGCCTCTCGAAATCACAGTTTTCGGATCATCCACACCCAAAAGGATGTCATTGATGAAGGTGTTGCTTTCGGGATGGTTGGGGATCTTCATGATAAGAAAGTAGTCATGCAAGTCCTGGGATGGGGTGACCTTGAAGAGCTTTCATTTTGGCGCCATGAATGAGAGATGCAACAATGGTGGTTAGAACCTCTAGAGAAAGTGACACTGTCCAATGCAAGTTCATTTGAGCTTGTTGTGAAGTCCAAGAGCGAGCTGAAGCTCACACTCAACCTTCAACACAAAGCCTTGATAATTTTGAGGAACTGGGAATACAGGTAGCAGAGCAAGCTCATGCACCTGTAGTCACCGTATCTTGAGGAGCCTGGAAACCTCTATGCAAAACAAAAGTTTGCAGCGAAGTTCCTCGAGTCAGATTTGGTGCTGGCACTTTCGGGAAATTGCAAAACAAAATACTATTCCTTACTGGGTTATTGCCACGAAGTGAATAATTGGAGAAATTAGTCATCTTCCTCTGCTCTGATGGGGCTGAAACTTGGTAGGTACATAGAAAATAACTATATCTACATATTTGAAAAATTATGAAGGATTCTATCCAAAAATGAGGGAGAAATGAGGGATCCACGTCGAGGTCCCATTTTGCTTTGGCAAATTCCTTCACCTAGTTATATTGTACTTGTGTCAAGCAGATCTATTGCTGTGGCTTCATGGCTGGTCTACACTCTGCCACAAGTGGGGGGTCCTGAGTATGTGGCCAGTCTAATTTTGTTCACACATCATAAAACCATTCCTCATGTGACAGCAGATGTCAACAAGAATTGATGGCAATGTGAGGGAAATGGCAATAACCCGGTGGCAGCAACAGACCCAGTAAGGAATAGTATGTGAAAAGGTCATATTAAAAGATGGCACCTCTAGCTGTTCTTCAGCCCTATCGGAGCAGAGGAATGTGATTAAACACTTTTAAATTATGGAAAGGGGTAATTCAGTAGTCTCATAAAAAAAGGAAAGGAGGAGATTGGGGAGCAGAGGAATGGTGAAATTAAAACCTTTTTAAAATTAATGGAAAGGGGTGTTGCCAGACACCTAGAAGTCGGACACTTGGCCATAACTTCTCTAATTCTTGCATTTTTGTGTAAAATTGGGGCCAGCAGCATTGTCTCAATTAGACACATTGGTCAGTCAACGATGAAGAAAATTCGTGAAGAAATGGCTGTAAAATCCTTCCAAGAAGGCAATATTAATTTTGAATTGCTCAATTTCTAGGCTCCTTGCATCACATAGTCATTCCTCAATTGATAGTTGATCCTCTGAGCACTCTAAGTAATCTACTTGCTTCTTGTGGCCATAGAATTCCCAATATGGGAAGTTGGGATTTCTTGGTACATATTCTGGAGATTGGGCAAGGCCTTGTCACCCAGTTGACACGGATTCCTCACAATTCTTCAGAATCCTCACCAATCATGTAAATATTTTGGAATATCAGAGCCATGATTCCAACCTACCAGTGCATGAGAAGTGCAGTCTGGAGTATGGCTGGTGCTACAGTTCAATTAAGCGAAAGTGTCTGTCCATAAATTTTTTTTCAAACAGTCTAACCAAATGAATAGTATGACAATGAATCACAGTGTTTCTAAGATCTGTTTAAGACAGTCCTTCACGTCTTCAAGTTTTGTTTCGGCCTCATTCTTCCACTGCAGAGCCACCCGAAGTTCCTCGTCCTTTTCCACCAATTGTCTTTCAAGTACCACAACGTAATCCTCAAGTTCTTGATGTCCCAGGCGGCGACTCTGCATGGGAGTTGATACTGAGACTGTGTCCTGCCTAGATAATCCCGATCCCGCAGATAGATGCTGAGCAGAGGATTGTTGTAGGGTGGGTGTGTGTGGATGAATGACAGGGGATTCCTGGTTTTGAGGAGGTGGGGTCCTTGGAATGAAGAGGTGAAGATCCTCATCTGACCATCCTGGTTGACATGAATGTAAATATGACTAGATGTAAAAACAATGGATTCTTTACTCCAAAATTTGCACGATCATTTAGGCGCTCCACAAAAATAAAACCCCTTGCCCCGCGATTGCTCTTGAGTTGAGTAGTGATGAAGAGCTAATAGTAAAATTAGTACTTCAGAAGACAAAGTACAACAGTGATAACAGGTGCACCCAAAAGACTTACGGGTATACAGCCAATCCACACAATGGCAGACTAGTCTGCCTTCAATGTAGCATAATTTGTCGGATCTCCACATTGATGGCATAGTGTTCCTCATTCACGGAATCAAATCTGATGAAAACGAAATGAAGGCTTCCACCAACGTGACGATTGCAGGCCTTGCCAAAAGCATGGCCAGCGGTCTTGCTGCCTCCAACATGGACATGTCCCATGCAATGACTGCCAATCCTATTGATGCGAGTAGGAGTGGCAGTCTTGCTGCCTCAAGTTCAACATTGGAGATGCTGGCAATGACTTCTCACTCTGTCACTAGCAGAGAGGGAAATCTTGCCTCATCAAGCTCTGCGAATGGTGTCTTGGCATCTGACTCCACTGCTCATGCTGGCGGAGAGGGATGTCTGCCTATGGAAGATAAGATACCTTTGACTTGGGATGAAAAAGGAGAGGTCGTCCAGTACCCTGTTGGTTGTCACAATGCAGTTGTGCCATTCCCTCATCGTGTAGTCTGGGGTCTTTCACATGATGCTGTGGCTCAGAAGTTCAGTGAGTTTTATCTCTGATTATTAAAATATCAAGTATCAATCCCAATGTCTCATACATGCATTTTGTAGAAGCACCATCGAAGGTGACCTGTATCTACAATATATCAGAATGGTCACTGGTGTACACCAATTCGCTGCAGCATTTTCAGTTTTCGGGACATTGGCATGGTGCCCAAGACATTTACAACAAGGCAGGCGATGCTCCTCAGCCTAGTACCTGACCCGGCCCCCTCATTTCTCCCACCGACTTCACAACCATCCCCCATACATCCCCCATACGTTCAACAAATCGGCCCCATGGTATGCATATATCCCACATTCCCACTTCGATCCGCCTATGTCGGTTGTCTATAGCGTCATTGGCTGTCGATCTTACCTGGAGCTGAACTACATTTCCCAATGCCAGAAATTCTTTGAAAGATCAGAGACAGTTTATGAGGGATGGAAGAGTATTGCCACTGATTGGCTAAATGGTGCCAGTCTCCCCAGAACCCCTGTGAAGCCTGATTGGATGAATGATCAATCTATGCAAAATGCCTTCACATCCATCATTGATCAACCCTGGCCTCAATCACATGTCACATCACTCCTCTTCTTTGCATACGAGTGCAACAGTTATGCTTCTTACCTCATGCATTGCTGTATCAATCGCCTTCTTGCACTATGCAAGGTTCCACGTCCTACATTTGGTGTTGATGACCAAGTTGTTGGTGTTGTCTTCAAGGATCCTCTTGGCTCTGAGGAGGTAAAATGGCGCAATGAGCTTGTAGGAAGGGGCATTCCAGTTTGGGTAGTGTGGGAATTACGGACTCATCAGGATACATTCCCTGACCGACATGGCCCAGAAGATATTGCTTCAGCTCAGACACATGTGGATCAAGCCAAAAGGTCAGCTAAGTCATTGATCCACCACCATATTTGTCTCCAAGTCCCAGTCACTCATGTGGAGCATCCAGTCCCATGGCAGATGCTCCCTCAAGCTTATTATGAGGGGGATAGGGATGAACCATTTGTCCAGTCCATTTGGGATTTGTTTCTCTTTTCAGGATCTATGGGGACCCCTTACCTCGCGAAAGTTCGGCTGGATGACCTTCGTACAGTCTTCAGTCCTGGGGTTTTCCCCAAGCCTTCCGCTCCTGTCATTTCTCCACCTTCTGCCCCTCCAGCCCCTGAGATCATGATGGGTGATCCATCTCAGTTGAATTTGCCTTCTGCCACTCTGGCACCAGAGATCAACATGGATGATCCATATCATTGGAATTCAGATGAAGAAGAAGATGAGGATGACTATGATGATGGGTATGGTGGAGCCAGGGCCAGACGAAGGATAAAGGCTCAAATTGCAGCTGCCCCCGCAAATGCATTGTTTCAGGAGGCTTTCAAAACTGACCACGACTTTCAGGAGCATGTCGAAAAGAGGAAGAAAGAGGAAGTGGCGATTGTGAAGCAGCCTGCAGCAGCCCAGGCACTTATGGATGCTGCATATGGTGGGGACATTGAGGCACAACTCTCACTGCAGAAAGTGCTGAGAGATGCTAAAGTAAAAAAAGATCCACACAATGCTTGAGGGAAACCAGCAAAAACTCCTTTCGATATTTATCTTCTCGACCATTACGATCATGCCGAATTAAGCCTCCTCACCCTTGCCGTCCTGTTGCTTCAAAGTCTGCCCTACCCCTGCCCCTGTCTCTATTGAGCTGTCAACTTCTGCCTCTGCTGTTCCCTCTGCCTCTGCTGTTCCCTCTGCCTCTGCTGTTCCTCTGCCTCTGCTGTTCCCTCTGCCTCTGTTGTTCCTCTGCCTCTGTTGTTCTCTCCGCCACTTCCCCCATGCCCTCTACTCCCGCTGAAATCCCTCCCTCCATCAAGAGCCCGTCATGGCCCCCACTTCTCTGCCCCCTACTCCCGCTGAAATCCCCCCTCCACCAACACCAAGAGCCCTGTCGTGGGCCCCACTTCCCCTCCGCCCCCTACTCCCGCTGCAATCCCACCCTCCACCAAGAGCCCCACCTCTGCTGCACCCCTGTGCATGAACTGCGGTCTTGAGCCTCTTCTGAGATCTCGGATGTCGCGAGCCTTGCACTAGATGAACAGGAGGCCTTTCCTCTGAGGCCTTCACCCATACCTCAAACCTTGGCTACTTCAGCAGTTCAATATAGTGCTCTGAACTTGCCCAGTAAGTCAAAAGAGATTGAAGGATCTGGTGCTCTTGCAAAGTGGACTAAATACCACCCCTCTGATCATGAATGTGAATGGGATGAGCAGGAACACCATGAATGGGAACGACATGACCGTGATGAACGAGAATGCTGTGACTGGGAATGACATGATCAGGATGAGCAAGAACAGCGAGACCAGGAATGACGTGATTGGGATGAGCAAGAATGGCGAGACCGGGAATGACATGATCAGGATGAGTGAGATTGATGTGAGCAAGAGCATGAGTGGCGACAGATGAGGGAGTATGGCCATGACAGGTGGTGCAAAGACCGGAGCGGGAGCCTCCTGCTCATCATTCTCATTCTCATGGGCAAGGCCAGATGTGTATGTTGTATGATGACTTGATGCAATTTGGAGTCACTGGGTCTAGTCGGTATCCAGCAGGGGCCTATGCTACAGCAATTCCCCAACCTCCAACTGGACCATGGTCTTCACACCCGCAGGCCCTCCTGCATCAGCCTATGGTTGACAGCCTCCTACAGAACCACGTTCAGGTTGTCTGACTATTGCCTCTTCTGCTCCTCCCATCCCTCCAGCCCTCCTCTCGTTGCATCAGTTATTGTGCCTCGTCTCAATGCTGTTCCTCTTAAGTCCTGGCATTGCATCAACATCAGTCCAATTAGTGAATTTGACCAGGATGTAGAGTGGGTACTCCGGCTTCGTCAATGGGAGGTTCTTGCTGCTTGCAAGAGCAAGCCCACTCGGCACAAGGGTGCTCCCTATCACATCTTCCTGATGTTCAAGGCAGAGGGCAGGCACAATGCCTGTCGGGAGTACCTCAGGAATGAGTGGAGCCGATATTCGCTGACAGGTGTGGAGGATTACATCTGGGAGAAACCACTTCAAAATTTTGGTGGTGTTGTGGACATCTTTTACATCAATTGCGTGTATGCCCATGCCTCCTCAGAGGAAGAAGTCTCTCAACTCCTTGCTGTTGGCCCCCCCACTTTGAACAGAGAAAGTTCACTAGGTCAGATCATACTGGACTATGAATGGTATCCCCTATTCCTGTTGATAAAAATGCCCTGGTCCCTCGGAAGATGGATGTCGCTGATATTTCGGCATCCTGGTATAGTGCTCATCTCACCACAGCACCTGCTGGTTCTGTGACCTGTTGGATGCATTGTCTGGAGATGATGATTCTGGCTCACACCAATGGAATGGCTATTGGCAACCCAGTGAAGTCGCACTTCCAGGAGCCAATCTGGCAGACTACCGGCGGCATGATGGTGGCTGACCTTCGTTGGATCACCAAGTGGAAACAGGCAGACATTCGCAAGGAGGGGTCGCAACTCAAGACCCAAGATGCAAGCAAGGAGACATTTGGGCGAATGAAAGGGAATGCAATTTGGAGAGTGATACTAGACTTGACCTTGGAGCAGCCATGGTATCCTAGCTAAAGCATAGTGTTCTCCATTGGTACTTGCTTTCCCTCCTACTCATTCTCACAGTGTTACTTATTGTTATCATGATTCTTATCAGCTTTGTCCCCATCGTCCATGTCAGTTCCAATCTCGTGGTCCACACACTCGCCATCTGCAACCTCGTGGTGCATCCTCGTCATCCCCATCCCTTTCATCTTTGTCTTTGTCGTCTCATTTCTCACCATACTCTCCGCCATCATTCCTCCTTATATTCGCTCTCTGTTTTGTATTTCTTTTTGTATTCTCATGAATGTAATGCATTTATGATATGATATTTGTTGACTCTAAACTTGGGGTGTTGAATGTCAAACTCCAAACTCCAAACTCCAAACTCCAAACTCCAAACTCTGAACTCCAAACTCCAAACTCCAAACTCCAAACTCTGAACTCCAAACTCCAAACTCCAAACTCCAAACTCTGAACTCCAAACTCCAAACTCCAAACTCCAAACTCTGAACTCCAAACTCCAAACTCCGAACATCGAACTTCAAACTTTAACTCCAGGTTTTGAGGAGGCAACGCGCTCTGTTGCATTGAATCTTCATGCCATGCTTACCAACTGCTGCCTGATGATGACTGCACTTAGCACTCGCACCATGTTCACTTCTGTTTTTTTTCAAGCAACAAGAACGCAAGTTGATGGTCCAGGGAACTCGCTCTGTTGCATTCCCTACCCTCACTCTACTTGCTTAAGAATGACCAGTAAGAGAACTTGAGGATCTGGGCTCAACAATCCAAAATCTTATGATGTTCAACACCTAGGTGCGTTCTTGGCTCTGGCACAATCAACATGACAAGAGTTGACTGTCTGGGACACAGTTTCTTGTGTCTCCGCTTTTGCTCTATCTCAAGTAACAAGATCACGAGTTGGGCATCCAAGGAACTTGCTCTGTTGCATTCCCTGCACTCACTCCACTCGCTTAACCATGACAAGTGAGCACACTTACAAGAAATCCAGGTCCAATGACAATGTTCAATGCCTATTTGAGTCCACACCATGCCCATTATGTTCTTTGCACCAACCGGTATCGTATCAGACTCTGATGATGGTATCTCCCATGGCTGTCCCTATCTACGAGGGTTTTGCAACTTGGTGACATTGGATGGCCTTTTTCTCAGTTGCGCCGATGGATTGTGGTTCTGCAGGGATGGTGGGATGCATCGAAGTAGAAGAGGCCTTTTTGGACATCAATGTGAAGAAAGGTTGCGACAGCATTGGCCAGTATCTTACGTTGCTACCTACACCTTCCCATTTATGAGCTTTGCACCAACCAGTATTGAATTGGACTCCAATGATGATGTTGCCCATGGCCATCCCAATCTATGAGGGTTTCACAGCTTGGTGATGTTGGATGGCCTTTTTCTCAGTCGCGCCGATGGACTGCAGTTCTGCAAGGACAGTAGGACGCATCGAAGTAGAAGAGGCCTTTTTGGACGTCGACACGAAGAAAGGTTGTGACAGCATCGGCCAGTATCTTATGCTACACCTTCCCTATTTACAAACTTGGCCTCAACTGGTATCGTATTGGGGTCCAATGACTCACCCCCTCTATTTACGAACTTTGCCCCAGTGGGGATCGTGCTAGACTCTGATGATGATGCCCCACACCTTCCCTATTTATGAACTTTGCCTCGACTGGAGAGTTAATTGTCTGGGGCACAGTTTCTTGTGTCTCCGTGCTTTTACTCTGTCTCAAGTAACAAGAACAGGAGTTGGGCATCCAGGGAACTCGCTTTGTTGGGTTCCCTACACTCACTCCGCTTGCTTAAGAGTGGCCTGTGAGAACACTTATGAGACCCAGAAGACCCGGTTCTAACGACGATTTCGATGCCTATTTGAGCCCACAGAGTGTGGAGATTTTGCACTGATTGGTGTCGTGGTGAACTCCAATGATGGAGTCACCCATGCTATCCCTATTTACAAACTTTACACTGATGGATATTGATCTGGACTTGTGCCCACACCATCCTTATGTATGACAGCTTTGCATGCACTAGTGCCATTCTGACTCTGCTGATGGTGTCACCCTCACCCTCACTATCTCTATCTATGAAGGTATTCCACGGCTCGATATATGTTTTGGCTCTGCCAGTGGAACAATGACCTTCAAGTGAGAGGAGAGTGTCGAGCTGGGACTCGAAATGTGTAATCTAGAAGGGTGACTTTTTCCCCTCATTCTCACTATCTCACAAGCACCCCTTTCCTCTGCATGGCTACTTACCTGTGATGTGAAAAATAATTGTAACAGCTCAACTGTTCATTATGTATCCATCTTTACTTCAACATACGCCTAATGAATTACTTGTTTAGACTGACATGTTGGTGTTGAGTTGTTTTTGCTTCCATAGTTGGCAGTTTCCTCACTGAACCGCAACCACACCATGACCAGCTGGCTTTGAGACAGCAAATGCATGCTGTTGTGTTTGTTTTTCATACCTGTTTGGAGAGGGCTTTTCAGTTGGCCTGCATTGCATTCTCAAATCTGCTTTCTTAATAAGCAGGGAGTTGATCACCTAGGAACATGCTCCAGTGTGTTCTCAGCTTTTACTCCATTACAAGTACAAGGGACAAAACAAGAGTTGATTGTCTGGGGCACACTTCTGCATTGCTCACTTTCACTCTATCTCAAGCACCAGGACTACGAGTTGATTGTCTGGAACATACTTTTTTGTGTTCTTTGCTTTCACTCCCCCTCAAGTAATAAGAACACGGGTTGATTGTTCAGGGAACTCGCTTAGTCGACCTCCCTACCCTCACTCTGTTCTCCTAAGCATGGGAAACTTGAAAACTTACAAGAAACCTAGAGGCCCTGGGTCCAATAAATCTCAACACACAGCCAACTTGTCAGAGCAGCTGCCCCTTCCACCCTGTGTTAACTGTGCCATTGTCGAGCTAGAACTAAGGTCTCACCCTCGCCAAGCTGCCTTCAAGGAGCGTACTGGCCCCCCTCGTGGCACAAAGCGTCTAGATGAAGTTACACAACAAGGCACGAAAAGCCAAGCTTCTTGTCATCCTTCACCTCTGGTCCCTATTCCACTATCGTCTCGTGCTTCCAGTCCCCCACCACCCATGTTTTCTCGCGCTCTCACACAAACTAAATCACCCTCCCCAATTGTTGCAACATCTTCATCCCCAGCTCGTTTTCCCATGGTCAATGATGGAGCTCTAGAGGATGAAATAAATGCCCCTGAGCATCCATTGTTTTTGTTGGACAATGGGTACGAGTCCGACAGCAATGATCCTGTGGCAGATCAAGACTATGCAGATGATCTTGTCAATGCATCTGTGGCAGATCAAGAGGACGTCAATAATCTCATTAATGGTGATAATGATGATGATGACAATGATCTGGACAAGGAGGTTGTGTCCTCCATGATGACAGGGGGTCGCTTTACCCAGGAACAAGTGCTAGAGGTCAAGGGTCTTGCCAATGACCTGATGGCAGGTCTTAGGCATTGCGTGAAGGCCTGGGAACGTCCTCTTGATGCTGTGATGCGGATTGTGAATTTGGTCATTGCCACTAAGGAGCAGCGGGCTGGTGGCAATGCATGGAATGCATACCAGAATGCATTTCCTGAAGATCCTGAGAAGGCAACTCGTAAGTAATACGTTATCTCTCTTCACTCCAGACGTCTTTCTAACATTCATGGCCTTTCCAGGACCATGTCATGAATATGTGGCAGAGGTGATCAAGCCGACGTATCTTGCCCTCATTTCCGAACATGGGGGGTCGCAATCCAAGGCATGGAAACGAAAGGCAAAGGAGCTGGTAGCAGAGCACACGAAATGCAAAGTCGTGACTGCCCAGAAGATCTCATTGAATGCAGCTGAGTTAGGGAGCCAGATGAAGAGCCTGAACAAGAGATGGTCTGACGATGTTAAATGGGGTGCCAAGCTCAATATGCACATTATGTACATCATCATATCTGGGAATCCCAACGTTGCTGCATCCAAACATAACACAATGGTGTGTGGGACGAGTGCCATGCAAAAATGGTGTAAAGCGGAATTACCAGTCCAAACATTGCTTCTACCGAAAATTCATTCATACATCATTGCCACAGAGGGGCTAACGGGAATATGGCCAACACAAGCCCCAAAGCAGATGCCCCCTGACATGCATGCCAAGTGGACCACATGTACAGCTGAGCTCACATGGCTTTTTGAGGAATGTAGCAGAGCAACTGTTGGATCAAAGTTTCCTTGGGGCACGATCCCTGCATTCCTTATACGACATCACCTATGGATCAAAAACTGGCCTGCGACCCAAGAGTTTCCTGATATGCTTGGATTTACTGTCTCTTCTGTATGAATGGAGCACTGGACCAACCTGTGGAACCGACTGTTCACTGCGGATGATAACAAATGTCTCACTGTGAAACGGCTTGAACCACCAGAAGATCAGGCTCTACAGCCGACAATGGTGCTTGTCCATAATAGTGATGACTTGACATTATGTGTCACAGATTGGGAGGGCAAGGTTGCTAAGAAGAAACCATCAGCTAAAGATGGGTCTGTTCCATCTGAGCAAGGTGGAACTTCAGGGGATCCAAATCCAGATGATGGGGCTGATGGGACTACTAGGCCAAACCCCAAGAGGAGGAGGAAAAATGAGGTTGCAGATGGGAGTGGAACTAGAAGGGGGGCAAAGAGGAAGGTGGTCTCAAATCTGATCATAGAAGATGAAGATGAGGGCCCTCAGGCCACGTCCACTCACTCAATAGGCCCAGCATTGTCATCTACCTCTACTCCACCATCCCCATTGCCCATGTTTGGAGTTGGCACTATGGGCCCCCCAATGGCTGATGTTGACGTGACCTCAGTGGCATCGTCCATGTATCATTCAACCTTCCAATTTATGCCTATGGACATAAATGACTTTCCAACGTCCAATGTTGACATTGATTTCTCACAGTTCCCAGGCCTGGATATTTTCGAGAATCAGGATCTACTACTGGGCACTCCTGCTGGGCTCTTATGAGCATGTTGCTCTCATCCAGTCCACCCTTAATTTCCTTTTTGTTTAATTTCGTTCCATAGATTTTGTTTGGTAGATTTTGTTAAGTACATGATTAGAGCAACCTTAATAAATAATCATTTTTAACTATGGCCTTATAATCGACACTATAATTTAGAGATAAGGTATCGCTCTATGTAATATTGATTTTGGACAAATCACTAAGGTCAAATTTGATGATTGTCAATTGACATCAAAGAAAATTAGCCCTCGTTAGGCCAGCAAAATGACCTCAAATGGTACTCCTTTTGAGGTCAGCCCAAGTGGCTGACCGAGGTGGTCGAGTCTGTGAATGCATGGAGTTGGTACACATGCAGCTGGTTCCAGAGTAAAGAGTCAGTTGTGTCCTGGGTTGGTTTATTCCAGATGAATCCAACGGGGGCACTTAGGTACCATGTGACTGCAGGCAGGTCCTCCAGATGTTCATACAGGGGGTGTGGGCTAGTGAATAGTTGGTGCACCACTGTATAATTGGCATAGGCTAGAAGCACTGCTATTATCCATGTGACCTGTAAGTAATGGGCATGCAGGGCCTCGCCGCAGTACCAGTCCATGCTCCATTATTCCAGACTCCCAAAGGCCCTATGGGGACATGCTGTTCAACATGCTGTCCATATTCATAATATCACTCCATCCAGAGCCCTACCTGGGAATATTACCCCCCATGAGGTGTATTTTGGTCAAAAGCCAAACCTATCCCTCCTCCATGTCTTTGGCTGTAAAGCCCATGTCCAAGTCCCTGAAAAATATTGCAATAAACTAGATGCCCACAGTATTGAGTACATATACCTTGGTTATTCTGAGACCAAAAAGGCCTACCAAGTTTATGATCACACATCTAAACAGTTCTATGAGTCACACAATGTTATTTTTGATGAGGGTACAGGCTCAATGGAACATGTTGAAATCAAGGTTGGTTCACCAGTTGAGGGGGGGAACACAGATATATGAGAAGAAAGTCAGTTAACTCCTATGAGCAATAAAATGGAAATGACAAGTCCCAGCACACCTGAGAGTGCCCCTATGCCTACAGAATCATCATCTCATCTGAAAATCACTCAACTGCCACCTCATAACTCAACAATGCCTCATCATTCAGGCTGGAATGTTATTAGACCAATGCATGATGATGAGAATCTAAAACTCTCACTTACCTTGTACACTTGCTCCAAATCATCTGGAGTCCCAGCTAATCCAGTGGGTGATGAACACATGAAGTTTGCTGTTCCACATGAGCCCTCAAGCTATAAGGAGGCTATGGCCTTGCCTGAAGCCCCACAGTGGTTAGAAGCTTGCCTATATGAAATGGATGCTCTTGCAAAAACTGGCTCCTTTAAATGGGTCAAAAGACCACCTCCAGAATGCCAAGTTGTTGGAAGTCATTGGGTATTCAAGGTCAAGTGCATCTAGTGGTGACATCAAAAAGTTTTGAGCCTGAGTTGTAGCCAAGGGCTACACAGAAGTGTCTGGAGTTGATTTCTTCAAGACATATACACCAACAATCTGGAAGCAATCATTCCCTACAATTCTTGCACTCACTGCAAAACTTGATCTGGAACTCATCCATTTTGACATTAAATCTGCTTTTCTCAACCTGATCTTAAAGGAGACTATCTATATGGAACCCCCACCTGGTTTTACTCCACTGGAACCTGGACAGGTCTGGCAACTCCTGAGGAGTCTCTATGGTCTAAAGCAAGCAGCACATGAGTGGTATATGGAAATGAAGATGGAGTTTTCCAAAATAGGCTGGATCAGGATGGATGCCAACTACACCATGTCTACTCAGCATGATAAACATGGAACAGCCATCCTTGGCACTCATGTGGATGACATTCTACTAGCCACTCCTAAACTATCACTTACTCACCAGAAGGATGATCTCCTAGGCACTTTTAACATGCACTATATGGGGGACCTCCACTGGTACACTGGGATTGAGATTGTACATGACCATACTCAGTGCACTATTATGATCTTGCAAGAGCTTTACACTCATGACATTCTCAAACAGTTCAAAATGGCTGAGGCTTGCCCAACAGCTACCCCTATGGCCACTAAGCTCAAGCTGGAAAAGCTGGAGTCACCTATGGTGGAGGTCCAAAATTACCAGTCTATGCTCAGCTCTGTAATGTACACAATGACAGGAACTTGCCCAGACCTAGCCTTTTCCATTGGATACCTCAGTCAGCATGCAGCAACCCCCAGAGATGAGCACCTCACTGCTCTCAAATGTGTCTACCAATATCTAGCCAAAACCAAGGCTGCAAGCCTTACTTTTGATGGCTCAAAGTCAGACATCTTGCACAGCTATACAGACTTGGACTGGGCAGGTGATCCAGTAGACTGTAAACCAATTATGGGCATCCTCTGGATTCTGCAGTGCCCCAATTGGGTGGAGTTCATGGAAACAATCTAGCATTGTACTATCTAGTATGGAAGGCAAGTATGTTGCAATGACAAAAGGGACTTGCAATGCACTCTGGTACCAGAACCTCCTCAACAATCTTGATCACCCAATGCATAATCCTACCCTGATTTTTGTGGACAACCAATTGGCAATAGCCATTTCACAGAACAAGAGGTTTTTAGATCAGACAAAGCACTTGGAGGTCAGGCATCATTTTGTGCAGGAGAAGCTTGAGGACAGGTCCATTGCCCTCAAGTATATCCCAACAGATGAGCAATTTGCCAACATGCTTACTAAGCCACTGGCAAAGAACCAACTGTACAAACTGGGTGATGGAATGGGACTCAGTGGGCTCCATTCTCCTTGAGTGGGTGTGTCAGTATTCAAGGATAACATGACCCAATTATGTAATTATTCCCTTTAAGGAATTTCCTTTTTCATTCATTATCTTCCCCTTCTGAGCTATACAGCTTCAGTGGAATTCCCCAAGGCTTCCCTCAGCTCTCTTACATGAGACTGAGGTAAGCCCATATCCATCATTACACTATCCTTAATGTTCAGACTCTTACTATTGTATATAGATCTCCCTTAGGTACTATTTACAATATAGCTCTCTTACACAAGACTGAGATCTCCCTTAGCCTTCAATAATTGATGGCATGTGAGCACTATGGAATAATTGCCAGAGGGTAGTGCAAGGGCAGCATCTAAAGCACAGTAAGGCAAGTAACACTTGGTGTGAAACCCAATGGGTGCATCTGGTATCCTATTTTTACCTTATCATATTTGTAACCTTGGATGAACTTCCAGTATCATTGTGATTGTGTGGATCTGGAGGCACCTGATGACAGATGGGTTTGTGCTGGCCATGATGAGGATCAGCAGCCAAATAAGCAACAAAGGGTATAGAAGCATGACCTCAGTTATTGCTTGATTACCAATGTATTATGGTTTAAGCCTATCCAGAAGCTTCATAAAACATTTCTAGATGCTCACAGGAACTCCCTAAAATGAGGTCAAAAAAAGTACTTAGTACCCGGGATTTACAGAGATGCTGAGCAGCTGCCCCAGGCTGCAGCCGCAGAACCAGATGGACATTATATAATATATGGTCCCCCATAAAAATACAATATAAATATATATTATGATATTAGGTAATATCCACTTGATATTCAGATTCATGTTCTCGCAGGTCTGCTGTACAAGGGCGCTTGTTCAGTGCCAGCAATTGCCAGCTTTGAGTTGTGTCATCCTCAAATGCAACTCCCCACAGTGAACCAAGGAAAAAGGGACCACACACCTGCTACGGTGGGTGTGTGGTCAAATAAAGGTAAGTCTTCCCCCCCTGTAGATACAGCCGCGCAAAAAGAGCAGCTTTTGCTGCTCTTTTTGTGCTATTTACTAACATATTTTTCTCAAATTCCAGGTGTTCTGACACTGAACTGGGTGCCATGTGAACCCCCGTACGAAAAACCAGGCACAAGCCCTTATGGACCCCACCATCCAAAAAGGTATGTTTTTTTTAAATCTAAGTTTCTATGCATATAAGTGACGCAAAAAGGGCAGCCCAAGCAGCCCTTTTTGCGTCACTTCTCTAACAAATATTTCTTCTATTCTAGATCATGCTACTGACATCACCTGAGCCCGAATGCACCACCACCCGAACCCCCTGCACCCACCTCTCAACACTGAACCAAACCCCATACAACCCCCATATGACAAACCAGGCACAAGCCCGTATGGACCCCGCCATCCACATGAATGACAAAACGTGGTACTAAAAGGTATGTTTTTTTAATCTAATTTTCTATGCATAGGTGACGCAAAAAGGGCTGCCCAAGCTGCCCTTTTTGTGTCACTTCTAACATATATTTCTTCTATTCTAGATCGCACGACTGACATCACCCAAGCCCGAATGCACCACCACCCAAACCCCCTGCACCTGTGTCTCAACACCAAACCAAACCCCATACAACCCCCGTATGACAAACTGGGCATGAGCCTGTATGGACCCTGCCATCCACATGAACGACAAAATGTGGTACCACACACCTGCTGGAGTGGGTGTGTGGTACTAAAAGGTATGTTTTTTTAATCTAATTTTCTATGCGTAGGTGATGCAAAAAGGGCAGCCCAAGCTGCCCTTTTTGTGTCACTTCTAACATATATTTCTTCTATTCTAGATCGCGCAACTGACATCACCCAAGCCCGAATGCACCACCACCTGAACCCCCTGCACCCGCATCTTGACACCGAACCAAACCCCATACAACCCCCATATGACAAACTGGGCACGAGCCCATATGGACCCCGCTGTCCACATGAACGACAAAACACAGTACCACACCCCGCTGGAGCAGGTGTGTGGTACTAAAAGGTATGTTTTTATTATTATCTAATTTTCTATGCATAAGTGGCGCAAAAAGGGCAGCACAAGCTGCCCTTTTGCATCACTTCTAATATATATTTGTCCTGTTCTAGATTGTGCGACACACATCACCCAAGCCTGAATGCACCACGACCAAACCCTCGCACCCACGTATTGACACTGAACCAAACCCCATACACCCCCTGTATGACAAACTGGGCACTGAGCCTGTATGGACCCCGCTGTCCACATGAACAACAAAACACAGTGCCACACACCTGCTCCAGCAGGTGTGTGGTACTAAAAGGTATGTTTTTTTTATATCTAATCTTCTATGCACAAGTGATGCAAAAAGGGCAGCGCAAGCAGCCCTTTTGTGCATCACTTCTAACATATATTTCTTCTATTCTAGATCATGCAACCAACATCACCTGAGCCCAAATGCACCATCACCCGAAACCCCCCAGCAATGAGAACCCCTGCACCTGCAGGTCAACTGATGTAAATAATATTATAGCTGGGGCCCAGGGGCCCCAGGGTCTGATTCTAGTTAGAGTATGTAATAAATACTGCCTTGAAGCATCTAATTAGATACAGATAATTGGCTGACTATGCTGGTGAGCTCACAGGTGATCAAAGGTCATGTGATCCCTTATTGGCGGACAAGGGTATGACTGGCGGAACCAAATAGTGTAGCTGCGCAGTATGGGCTGCTCAAAAAAGGTCGGCAAAGCACAAGCAAGGACCACATCTGACCAGGTTCCTGTCTCCACTGGTGCCCCATCTAGCTTGGTCTCCACTCATCTCAAGGCTCCAAAAACAAGGCAGACATACAATGCCCAACTTAATAGGGGGAGAAAGTGGCTAATTCAACAGGTTGAAGCTCATGCCTCTGCTAGGGCAGCCCCTTCTCCTCATGAACCACCTGTGGTCCTTGATGATGAATGGATCCAGAATCCATTTCTCCACCCCAAAGCCCATACTGCTCTTGACACCCCTGAAGCATGCACACCTGCCCTGCTGGCTCAGTACATCACACACCAATGTGTAACTGAACATCTTTCTGAGTCTACTGCTTCTGCAATTCATGCAGCATTCAAACTAGCATTTATGGAAATGTGAGTGAACACAAAACCCTTTTGTGAGAATCTGATCACTAAATTCATTGGATGCTGATGGATCCATTGGACTGCAGTCCTGGAGGGAAATACACTGGCCCATGGAGATCCCCCCAATCTTCAGCACCTGAAGGGTCTGAATGCTCTGGTAACCCATGTGATGATCTTCTAGTTAGAAATGTGATGAAGTCAATCCGGAATCGGGACTGGGTAGAAGGAGCCCAATGCCAGCATTCTCGTGCAATGAAACTGCAGGATCTTAGGACTATATGGGAAATCAGCATGAAGCATTGCCCAGGAAATGTTTTGGATCGTGCTCTTGGAGGAGGTCTTGCTGATTTGGAGGAGAGAGCCCTGGTCTTCAAGCATCTACTTTGGCAGGCTTTTTCATCCCTTGCATGGACCCTTTGGACATGGTATTCTAATTGATCTCTTTGATATTACCTTGAATACACTGAGTAACATTCTCTTGTCTAAACAGGAACTTTGAAACCACAAACCTCCACTTCTCTGATTTGAATTATGATCATCAAGAAGACCATGGTGTTCCACATGTACGAATCACTCTCAGTAACCGCAAAGGCTGGCAGAAGAGAGCCCAGAAGGGGGACCCAAACCTGGAGGAGCTGCGAGGTACTGTGCTAACTGGGAATTTCTAGATACTCAAACTTGGTGAATTAATCATTTGCATATAGGACATACATATAACATTTACCCAAAATTGGATGAGCCCTGCATTGATGCTTACATCAATGTTCAATCCTGGCTTCATTTTCTGCGACTCTACTATTTCTCTGGCAATGATCTCCCATCATCACAATTTATCTTTCCCTCAGTGAACACTGCGACATACAATATCAATATGGATCAAGAGATGTCCAGTAATTCAGTCAATGAGATGATCAAAACATTTGCTAAAAATGCAGGTCTTATCCATGGCAACAACTCAGATATTACAACATTCACTACACATTGTTTCAGGCAGGGTGGTGCACAACATGCCTTTATGTATGCTCCAGTTGGTGAGCGCTGGACCTTGGCTCTGTGTCGCTGGTGGGGTGGATGGGCACCTGGTGAGAGTGTCAGTTTTCTGGACACAAAGTTGTTGCCTTGTGGTGCCTGATCCACCATATCAATCCCACTAGCAAAACACACTGATGCGTTACCTACTGGATGAATTGCAAACCTATGAGGAGGACTACAGTGACATACTTGCTCCCATCCACTGTGGCCAACATGAGTCACTTGTGGGGGAGGCTGCCTCCCTCAGCTATCTCACTGCAGAAGAAAGTCGTGCCCGGCTGGATCTTGTATCTGCACGCTTGGATGCTGTCCAGACCCAACTGTCCCAACTGACACTCTCACTGAACAACCACCTGACCCAGAACCCACCAAGTATGACCACATTCTAATATGCAAACCTTCCTTGGTACTCAATATGTTCTGCAGAACTGTCTCAGAGTGATAAGGATGAAATTATTGAATCCCTTCAATCAGAAATTCGCACAATTCTCATCAATGTTCATCAGGGTATGTGTTCTTGATTCATATATTGTGCACTGGGGAGACTAATGGTATCTCCCTCTGAAAGAGGCTGGGAATTCAAACCCTGGTATGTTCTCCAGTTTATGCTGTGTCCCCTGTCCCCAATGTAGGTTTGGTTCTTAGATCCCCAGCCAACTGAACAAGAAGTGTCCAATGTCAACCCAAACCCAACACCAATGGCACCCAAAAGACCATTACCCCCTCCCTGTGGTACTGTTCCTGATGCAGATACCTTGGACCAGTGGTTGAAGGACTGGAATGTGGCCCAGCCACCTCATCTTACCATGGCACTGAAGGAATGGGATCCCTCATGGGTCAAGGGGGAATATAAGGCATTGCATGGTATGAAGTACCATTCACGCAAGGTAGTAGGTCAAGAGCATGAGAGGTTTGTGAATTTTCTGTGGCAAAATGTATGTTGTGGCACCCTCACTAACTAATTTTCTGGCTTAGGCTTGGTGCTGAGGAGTTTGCTCAAGTGTATGCTGATGC
>MU129171.1:0-67293 GCA_014904985.1 Hydnum rufescens UP504
ACAGGAACAGGAACTCGGCCAGGGGGTGAACCGGAAGCAATGGGAAATGAAAGGGAAATGAAAAGGAAATGAAACCAAGATAGGGTTGGACCAGAGTCAAACCGGAATCAAGCCGGAAGCAAAGTGGACTTGGGCGAGGGAAATAAGTGGAGAACCGGACTGGAGGTGGGCGGACGAGGACCGGAGTTGACCGGAGTTGACCAGAGTTGACCGGAGTAGACTGGAGTTGGGGGCGAACCCTGACAGTTGCCGACATAAGCGTTAGATGCTGAGAATGGGTATATGGAGGGGAGGAGTGATCCACTTTTCGCTAGGGTGTCGGCTTTCTCGTTGCCCCTGATCTTGTGGTGACCCAGGACCCATTTCAACTTTGATTTTGCATGTGGGCGTTTGTCGAGGAGCTTAAGGATGCACCCTCTGAAATGGGGTGATTGATTTTGGGCAATGCCTGGGGTGGTGGCAAATATGTGCTGGAGGGCTGCGCTGTTATCTGAGTAGAAGACAATGTGCAGGGGGAGCATTGTCAGATGGTGTGTGTCTAGCCAAGATGTGAGGTGTTCAGCTGCTTGGGCGAGGCCCTCCATCTTGGCATCATATACTTCCACATGAGGTCTGGTGCCGCCTTTGCCTTGGAGCAAAACATTGCCACAATGAAAGGCTGCATATCCAAATCCGGTTTTACAGGGGCTGCGGTCAAACGAAAGTGATCCGTCAGTGTACATTAAGAAACAAGACTCATCGTTGGAAAGTTTCTTAGCCTCTTTCTTGCGCTCCAGTGCCCACTCCTTCTTTCATGATTTCCCAGCTTTGTTTGTTGGGATAGTGAGTCTTAGGCAGTTGTCAAAATTGTTGAAGGTTCGTGCCCAGGGTGGCTTGCTCCAGAGTAGTGTAATTTCCACGTCACAGTCACCAGTTTCGCGGACCATTCAGTTCAGTTGGGATGGAGGCCGGCATTCGTTGGCCCCAAAGTGCTGCTGATATATTCATTGAAACTTGGAAATACAAGGAGAACCAGGACTCCCAGAGACAGATAACCCTCACAGGTGGGTCAACTTTAGCCTCAGAGCTCAAGTGTCGACATGCTCAGTGAAAAAACACTTGTGAGAACTATTGAAAGGAATCAAACATCCACAAGTCGTTCACACCCCTTGCTGGGGTCTTGGACTGGAGGTACCATAAGACTTCGACCAAGACAAAGATAGCACCCATATCCCATATTATTTTCATGGCAGACATGAACTTTCCCTGCATTGACCAGTTATCCAAATCCAGTTGATTGCCGGAACTACATGGAGTGTCACCAAACCAGAAAGAGGTCAAGCAGTTGGGGCGTGAATTTGGTGGCGGAGCAGAGGTTCGATGTTGACCACAGTGTGGCAGCCCGCACTGAGAGTTTCTGGCCAACAGAATTCACCACAAGGCACTGCAGATTAGATCTGCACCCATTCCATTGTCTGCTCCTCACCAATCGATTTCTGTCTGCCAACACTTCCCCATCATCCAGATGAAGTGGTCCCTCAACCCAGGGAAGATGGCCACAGGTGTCTCCCTAGCCATCCTTCAGCCCCTACATGACCTTCTCAATGCTATCCCTGTCCCAGGTGCCAAGACCGGGATTGGTATTCTCCTTGATGTCATTGAAGGCATCGAAGTCAGTATCATTTCCTCTCGTTTTGGAACTATCATCCCTCATTGCTCCTTGTGTCCTTCCAGAAAACTTCCCGAAACTGCTCGACGTTGCTAGAACTGGAAAATCATATTGGATTCCTAACCGATCTTCTGGAACCCCTGGCGAAAATGGACTGGAACAACATCTCATCTGGCCTCAAGGACAATGTATGGAGGTTGAGCAAGTGAGTACCAGCACTTTGATTGATAATAGGAATGTGCCACTAATACATGCATTGTCCAACTTAGAGATTTGGAGCATATTTCATCCATTATCAAGTCAAAGTCTTCTGCAGGCGGTGTACGTTGCTTCCTGGAACAAAACAAAGATGAACATGATCTACCTACATTTTCCCAAAACCTCAAGGTGGCCCTTGAATGTTTTCAGGTGTGTTCCACTCCAATATCGTTGCTTTTGCATCTTTTTGATTGGCATGGACAATCCAGGTTAGCCAAATGCTCTGTCAAGAGCAAGAATTGCTTCTCGAAGTCAGATCCCCTCCCCTCCTGACTGTTCCTTCACTGAGATCGGCTTTCACAGAAAGATCTGCGGCCATCGTGTCTCTCCCTTGTGCCAATTCCGTGGCCTATGATTCGGGGCGTGAGGATGCCACGTCATCATGCCTCGAAGGCACCCGTGTTTCAATACTCACAGAGATTATGTCATGGTTCAAGAGCATGGAAAACGGGACACTGCCTGTATACTGGCTTGTTGGACTGGCCGGAATCGGCAAGTCGATGATTGTGAAAATGGTGGCCAAACAAGCTGAGGAGAATGGCATGTTAGGGGCGAGTTTCTTCTTTTCGCAAAGTGATGCGCCTTTGTGCGATCTGAACCTCGTCTTCCCGACGCTTGCTTTCCAACTTGCACAATCGGATAACGAGTTCACAAACATTATCAGGGAGGCAATTCAACAAGATGTGATGTTGGGCCATAAGAAGCCACTGGCCCAATTTGAGGGGTTGATCTTGAAGCCCCTTGGTCAACTCGACTCAACCTGACAGATGACACTTATCGTGCTTGATGCACTCGATGAGTGCAAAGAACAGGGGGCTGCCACAATTTTACAACTACTACTGTCTCATGCCTCATGACTGCCCTTCCTTTGTATCTTAATTACCAGTTGTCTGGAGCCACACATCTCGTCAGTCTTCACTGAGGCCAAAAACCTCACAAAGAGAGTTCTTCACGATATTGAAGCCTCTGTGATCAAGGAAGACCTCCAGCTTTACATATGGTCTGAATTGGGGGCATTTCAAAGAATCTCGAGCTTACCAGCATTCTGGTTTGGATGGAGGGAGAAATTGAATCTCTGGTTGAGAAATCAGGGAAATTGTTCATTTATGCAGCCACATCGATTTGATTCATTGGTGACGATCGTGTTCGAGATCCTCGTGGTCATCTACAGCTTATACTGGATGCACAGCTCAGCAAGGAATCGGAGGCAACACCCTACTTGCAGCTGGACAGCTTATACGTTGGAGTCCTTCGGAACTCACTCTCGGATTCTAACCGGAAAGCAATTGTGAAGCGGTTTCAAATGGTGGTGGGCAGTATCATGTTGCTTCGGCAACCTCTCCCTCTCAGCTCGTTGGCACAATTTGTGCAGTGTACACTGGACAACGTTCATACCACTCTCCATCACCTCCGTTCTGTGATCATCCCTCCATCCACTCCGGAAGAGGCCCCTCATATTTATCACCCCTCATTTCGCGACTTCATTACTGATCCTTCACAATGCGCTATCCACGACTTTGTGATTGTTGCCAGACCAGATCAAGAGCTGCTGTATGCATTGCGATGCCTTGAGCTTATGGCAACCTTCTTGAGGCAGGATGTTGCAGGGATCTCGAATGTGTCGCTTTTGAACAGCGAGGTGAAAGGATTGGAGGAGAAAGTGAGAGATGCACTATCTGCAGAGGTGCAGTACATGTGCAGGTATTGGGGATCACATCTGTCATGTGTGGAATTGGGGGAGAAGTGAATGGTGGAGGCATTGGAAGGATTTTCGATGTGGCTAATTTTGATGTGGATCGAAGCAATGAGCCTGATTGGGAGTCTTTCTAGTGCTGTGGCCCTGATGGAAGAGGCCCACTGATGGGCAGTAAGTGTATTCACTATTGGCCGTCGGATCAGCAATTGATTGAAGAGTGATTCTGATGACAGAAGAAATCACAGTGCGAGGCAATGGTGATTGCTTTGTTGGCCGATGCACAGCGATTCCTTCTCACTCACCATGAACTGATACGGGGGAGTGCGCTGCAGGTGTATCATTCTGCCTTGGCATTCACACCATATGAGACTGCACTATACAAGACATATTCAAAAGAAGTAAAGAGTTGTATCAGAGTGCTGCAGGGTGTGGAGGCACAATGGCCACAGAGCTTGAGCACATTTATTGGCCATTCTTGTATAGTTTACTCAGTTGCATTTTCACCTGATGGTCTATGGCTTGCATCTGGCTCAGAGGAGGGTATGCTCTGCTTGTGGGATGCAATGTCAGGAGACTGCATTTCAACTCTTCTGGGCCATTCTGGGGCAGTTACCTCACTTGCACTCTCACCTGATGGTTTACAGCTTGCATCAGGTTCATGGGATGACACCCTATGCTTGTGGGATCCCATGTTGGGCACACGCATCATAACTCTTCAAGGTCATTCTAGGGGCATCACCTCAGTTGCATTTTCACCTGATGGTTTAAGGCTTGCATTGGGCTCAGATGATCACACCCTACAGTTGTGGGATGCCATGCTGGGGATGCACACTGCAACTCTTCAAGGCCATTCTGATTCAGTTTCCTCAGTGGCATTTTCTCCTGATGGGTTGCAGCTTGTGTCAGGATCTAAGGATCATACCCTATGCTTGTGGAATGCAATGTCAGGCACCCACATTGCAACTCTTCACCATCATTCTGATAAGGTTTCCTCAGTTGCATTTTCACCTGGTGGGCTACACATTGCATCAGGCTCACATGATTATACCATATGCTTGTGGGATACTGTATTGGGTGTGCTCATTGCAACTCTTCAAGGCCATTCTGATTTTGTTAGATCACTTGCATTTTCACCCAATGGTTTGTGGCCTGCATCAGGCTCACATGATGACACCATATGCTTGTGGGATGCTATGTCAGGCACACACATTACAACTCTCCATGGCCACTCTGGGCCAGTCACCTCAGTCACATTTTCACAGTTTATGGCTTGCATCTGGCTCTGGTGATTGGACACTATGCTTGTGGGATCCCATGTCAGGTACACCCATTGCCACCCCTCACAGCCATTCCAATTCAATTGTCTCAGTTGCATTTTCACCAGATGGTTTAAGGCTTGCATCAGGTTCACATGATCATACCCTATGCTTGTGGGATGCCATGTCTGGTGCACACATTGCAACTCTTCAAGGCCATTCTTCCTCAGTTATCTCAGTTGCATTCTCACCTGATGGTGTATACCTTGCATCTGGCTCATTTGATGAGACTGTATGCTTGTGGGATGTCATATCTGCCACACACATTGCCACCCTTCAGGGCCATTCTGATATGGTTATCTCAGTTGCATATTCACCCGATGGTTCATGGCTTGCATCAGGTTCACATGATAATACTGTATGCTTGTGGGATCCAATGTTAGCTGCACACATTGCAACTTTCAGCCATTCTGGCTGGGTTAGGTCAGTTGCATTCTCACCCAATGGCTTACAACTTGCATCAGGCTCAGATGATAAGACTGTACACTTGTTGGATGCTATGTCAGGTGCACACATTGCAACTCTTCAAGGCCATTCCCATTGGGTTACCTTGGTTGCCTTTTCACCTGATGGTTTATGGCTTGTATCATGCTCTTGTGATCAAATTGTATGCTTGTGGGATGCCACATCAAGGGTGTGCATTGCAACTCTTGAAGGTCATTCTAGGCTTGTTCTAGATGTTTCATTTTCCTTTGATGGCCATACCCTCATCTCCCAAACTCCTAGAAACACCTTTGCATGGGATTTGACATGCCAACCCCCTCACTTAGTCTCTTCCTCAATTCTGGAGGTTTTACCTCCTACTATCAGCCTCAGTTCCCTTATGTGGTCTAGGGTGGGTGGGTGGATCCAGGCACTGGACTCACAGGGCCATTCTGTTGCACATATATGCTATATCCCTCCCCATTATTGCCCAAAGACTGCACTTCTGGCATCAAGTCCACTCAATCAACCCAGAGTTGCAGTTAGATGTGGGGATGGTCATGTTATAATTGTGGATCTTCAAGATCATCCATTTGTACAGAGGCTTCAACATGCAGAAACTTCTTATAGATAGTATATTATTATTTTAACACCCTTTGTGTCTGCTTTGTGTCAAGAAACCAATATGTCTCATCTTCAACTGTAGAGATATCTTTTCAATATAAATGAATACAGGACCTTTTATTAGCAAGACCAAAAGGGACACAGAAAGAACAGAGCACCTTCTGGATTCCCTAGCTTTACTACTTCATCTGCATGAACATTGGCATGCACATACTTTGTTCTGGCACTGTGGTCTTGATGATTTTTTTTTCTCAGATGAACTCACCTGTGGGGATGTGGTGGCTGAAACCATGAATCTGCTCTGAGATAACAGCCATAGTGGGAATCATGACAGGCACAGACAACCCTTAGCAATTAAGGTGCCTTTCCTTTTCATGTGTTCCATCCCCTGAATAAAAGTCTCCTCTGAATCAACATTTAGATGTTAATTTGGGCACATGCATCACAACCCTTCAAGCCCATTCTACTGAAATTGTAGCCATTGCATTCTCCCAAGATGGCCACACCCTCATCTGCCAAATTACTGTAATACAGAGGCCTTTGCATGGGATTTGACATCCTATCCTCCTCAATTGGTCTCTGGCTCAATTATGAAAACTTACCCCCCACTATAGACCTTAGTTCAATTGTGTGGTCTGGAGTGGGTGACTGGATCCAGGCACTGGATTCCCATGCCAATCATCTTAAGGTAGGCCTCATTCATACTCATCAAGTCTCCAGCAATTGCCAGATCAATCACATGATGGGTTAGGGTTAGGGTTTAGGTGCTCAAATTTCAGGAACCCATAGCCAACTTTGATCTAGCTTTCCTAGGCTCTGGCTATGATGGTGAGCTATGATTCTCCATTGAGTAAACATTATTCCTATCTAAGCTAAGCACTGATTTCTTTCTCTAGGTCCATCATTAGTGTGTCTGGGAGGACATGGTGACCCCAATACTTTTTATTGGCCCATGCTGCTTGCATGCCATTCAGCCCCTTCTGGTATGCATCCATAAATCATGATGAATGGGTAAAAAATCTACTGGAGTGAATGAGGAGGGGTGAATTCTGTAGGGTGCCACAACTCACCGACACATTGAAACAATAGGAACTGAATTCTAGAGCACTTATCACATTCTGCTCCAGCTCCATCTGATTTGAAGACTCCAGATATACATGCTTTGTGTATCCCCAATTGTTTTCAATGAAATTGCATTCACAATGGAAATGAGGGTAGAAGATGACTTGCATGGCATGATTTGACACCTGAGTCATCAATATGCTTGCCCAAAAAGGCAATAACAGAGATTGCCATTGCATCAGCAAGATCCAATTTCCTTTTTAGGAAGTGCTCAAAATCCCAGCTGCCCAAATCAAAGATGCCTAAAAAGTGATTCTGAAGCTTTTCTCATGATCACAATTTTCTTTGTCTATCTCCTCCCTTGTTGAAAAAATCCATATTATGTAATGCAGCATTTTTCTCAATGTAACGACTTGGCCTTCATTATTATAGTAATGATGGCAATAATGGGCAATAATGGCTGAAAATGGGCAATAACTTGATACAAAAACACGCCATGAAGTGAGCTGGAATGACCCAAGGCAGGAAGCAATGGGTAAAATGGGCTAAATAGCTATGAACCACAAGATCCTGCAGGATTCTGGACACAGCAAGACATATCATTATGCATCATCATGTGTTATCACAAGAATTATACACACAAAGCCATTTTAATGCCAAATTATGGTATATTACATAATATGGATTTTTCTGACAATTTACTAAGGAATTTTTTCCAAATTCTTTCACCGCAGATTAGTAGATGGGATTCATCTCCATCATCCAGCAGTCTTACATTGTAAATAAAGTGATTGTTGTTGAGAGTAGGGATGGGGTGGAGGTGACCGGTAGGTGCCGGAGACTTGATGAGTATGAATGAGGCCTACCTTACACATATCTGCTATATCCCTCCCCATTGTATTCTGAACTCGGGCTCTACTCCCCAGAAATCCAATCTGCCCCATCAATTCCAACTTGCTGTTGGATGTGGGGATGGCCATGTTGTAATTTTAGATCCTCAAGATCATCCATTTGTACATAGACTCATGATGGCATCATAGATGGTATTGTATTATGTAGGATTTTTTTTAGCTGGTAATGAACCTGAGGCCTTGACAATTTGCATCAAAGAAACCAAGGTATCCCGTCTACGACTATGGAGCTATCCTTTCGATACAGACAAGTCCAGGAAGCTCTGATCTGCTAGGCCGGGGGAGACCACGTTCCACATTACCTAGCCTTGATGTTCTGTCTGCATTAACAATGTCAGTCGGGTCCTTCTTAGTGTGTAGTTCCTTTTTCTCAAGGACAAGATCACCTACGAGGGTGTCGCAGCCGAAACCATGAATTCGCCTGGAGACAGAGGGATTCATGACATAGGATTGATACGCACGGATATACATTAGTCAAAGCTTGCGAGTGCATTGAACCCACCAATACTGAGAATAATTCAGCAGTCAAGATATTTAGGGTCATTTAGTTTATATCACGTACAGCATCGAGAGCACACCGCAGCTCTGTATCTGGGCAGGAATCCTCGGTTTGAGGGATTCAAGGATGCTCTTTCCAGAATACGATCCCCCGGCGATGGATCTTTGGGTGTCCACGTCAGAAGATTCATTGGCGGGATGACGTCGCAAAATGAGATGGCACCTTTCCAGTCAGAAAGCAATCGAGCGAGACCAGTACTAGCCTGCGTGGACATGAACGAGATTCCAACATGTTGGATGCCTGCTCCAGCACGCCCGCATCCATGAGAGGAGGCGGGGAAGACCTCTGTGGGAACGGAGGCTTCTTCTTGAATATCGACGGCAGCAGTGGCTTTCGACCGAAACGCAGAAAGATTCCTCTCACCGAGGAGCCTGGGGGTCATAATAGGCCACGTCTTTGGGAATGAGAGGCGTAAATGAGATCTCTCCAACTCTTTCCCCAGGAAGACCAATGTTGTGGAGATAGGCTGGTGCCCCTGAAAGAGGGAAGTTATGATTGCATTGGAAACAGAGTCCATTCGTGGGGGAGATCACGTTCTCACCGCTTTGGGGGTTCATCCGGCTTCTTGATCAGCGTTAGGAGAAAGGCTCTATGCTCCTGATCGCCCTCGAGTGCCGAAAAGCCGGTGAATACGAAACCATCACTGAGAGCCCGAACTGACGTCACCTCTGTTTTAGGATACACTGAATCAGCGGAACGAGGGTGATATCGACGTTCGCTTCCTTATTCAAATTGAACTGATCCGTTGGGAACTCGAGGAGACCTTGACTGGAGCGACTACGGGCCAACAGATCTTTGAGAGTATGATTCGACTCCGATTGCTCTGTCTCGGAGTCGTCACGGCTAACCAGAATCGAATATTGGTGCGATGACCATCTACGTCGGGGTGTATGTTTCGGGGATGAGTTTCGAGAGCCTTGACACCATCATCCTCATCTGCTTGACGATATATCCGATGGCCATGGCGTGAGCCGTAGAAAGCGCTCTCCCTATCATTTTCGTCACAAGACCAAAGAGCCGAGCGCCTGAGGCAGAAAGCACCAGCTCTGGATGGACGGTACTCAGAAACACCCCAGAAGGTGTCACGGCCCCAGCTTCATAAAACATTCAGTTCGGGCGGAGATACATCGCGGGCTCTCATTGGTTTCGCCGATACTATCTTCTGGATACAGGAGGAACCAGGACGCCGGGTGGGGAGATAACCTCTTGAATAAATATACATCGACTTGAGAGCCTCAAATGTCGACATATTAACATCGGAAGAAAGCAATATGGAGCAATCAAGGAGCGACAAATCCTCTGAAATGGACCGCATGCCTGAATACTGGGAATAGAGTGTGACAACCGACCGAGAATAGACCTAGTTAACGTGTGCCTAGCCAAAATCACTTGAGGCACCAAGGGGATCATGGAGGTCACCAAGCCGGAAAGAGAAAGGAGGGACCAGAGTCTTAATTTGTTGAGCAAACCAGAGGGGAGCGATGTTGACTACATTGTACCTGCCCGTATTCAGAGCGCGGACGGCCACGATCGAACCCAAATGAGGCAACGGAACTTCCCGTGACCACCAAGAAGCAAGGCCTCAAGGCAAGGTCATGACAATCGATCCAGATCTTGCTCTCGTTAATCTCATTGAATCTTCCATCCGCACAGATTGAGGGCGACCTATAGTCATTCTATCCTTTTCTCCTCACGAATTCACCTCTGTTTACCAAGCCTTCCCCATCGTCCGGATGCACGCATCATAACTTCTTTCAAGGTCCATTTCTAGGGCTCACCTCAGTTGCATTTTCACCTGGATGGTTTAAAGGCTTGCATTGGGCCTCCAGATGAATCACCCCTTACAGTTTGTGGGATGCCAGCTGGGGAGCACACTGCAACTCTTCAAGGGCCATTCTGGATTCCAGTTTCCTCCAGTGGCATTTTTTCCTGATGGTTTCTAAGCTTGTTGTCAGGATCTAAGAATCATACCTATGCCTTGTGGGATGCATGCAGGCACCCACCAATTGGCAACTCTTCACCATCATCTGATAAGGGTTTTCCTTCAGTTGCCATTTCACCTGGTGGGCTACACATTGCATCAGGCTCACATGATTATACCATATGCTTGTGGGATACTGGTATTGGGTGGTGCTCATGCACTCTTTCAAGGGCCATTCTGCATTTTGTTTAGATCAACTTGCATTTTCACCCAATGTTGTGGCTGCATCAGGCTCACATGATGACACCGAATAATGCCCTTGTGGGATGCTATGTAGCACACACATTTACAACTCTCCATGGCCACCTGGGCCAGTCCACCTCAGTCACTTTCACAGTTTATGGGGGGCTTGCATCTGGCTCTGGTGATTTGGGACAACTATGCTTGGTTGGGGATCCCATTGTCAAGGTACACATTGGACCCTACAGCCCATTCCAATCAATTGTCTCAGTGCATTTTCACCAGATGGTTTAAAGGCTTGCATCAGGTTCCTGATATACCTATGTGTGGGTGCATGTCTTGGTGCACACATTGCAAACTTTCAAGGCCATTCCTTCCTCAGTTATTCTCAGATTGCATCTCACCTGAGGGTGTATAACTTGCCATCTGGCCTCATTTGAATGGACTGTTGTCTTGGGGGATGTCCAATATCTGCCACACACATTGCCCACCCTTCAGGCCATTCCTGATATGGTTTATCTCAGTTGCTATTCCACCGATGGTTATGGCTTGCATAAGGTTCACATGATAATACTGTAATGCTTGTGGATCCATGTACGCACACATTTGCAACTTTCAGCCATTCTGGCTGGTTTAGGTTCAGTGCATTCCTCACCCAAATGGCTTACCAACGTTGCATCAGGCTCAGATGATATAGAACTGGACCAACTTGTGGAGCTATGTCAAGGTGCACAACATTTGCAACTCTTCCCAAGGCCATTCCCCATTGGGTTCCTTGGTTGCCTTTTCACCTGATGTTTATGGCTTGTATCATTGCTTTGTGATCAATTGTAAATGCTTGTGGGAGCCACATCAAGGTGTGGCATTGCAACTCTGAAGTCATTCTTAGCTTGTTCATATGTTTCAATTTTCCTTTGAATGCCCATTACCCTCATCTCCCCAAACTCCTAGAAACACCTTTGCCATGGGATTTGACATGCCAACCCCCTCAAATTAGTCCTTTCCTCAATTCCCTGGAGGTTTTTACCTCCCTACCTATCAGCCTCAGTTCCTTTGTGGTCTAGGGTGGGTGGGTTGAATCAGGCACTGGACTCACAGGCCATTCTGTTGCATCATATATCCTAATATCCCCTCCCCATTATTGCCCAAAAGACTTGCCAATTCTGCATCAAAGTTCCCATCAAATCAACCCAGAGTTGCAGTTAGATGTGGGATTGGTCCATGTTATAATTGTGGATCTTCAAGATCATCCATTTGTACAGAGGCTTCAACATGCCAGAAACTTCCTTTATAGATAGTATAATTATTATTTTAACACCCTTTGTGTCTGCTTTGTGTTCCAAGAAACCAATATGTCATCATGCTCTCACTGGTAGAGATATTCTTTTCAATATAATGGAATACAGACCTTTATTACAAGACAAAAAGGGACAACAGAAAAACAGAGCACTTCTGATTCCCTACTTTACTATTCTATCTGCATGAACCATTGGCATGCCATAACTTTTTTTTCTGGCACTGTGGTCTGATGAATTTTTTCTCAGATGAACTCCTGTGGGATGTGGTGGGCTGAACCCATGAATCTGGCTTCCTGAAGATAAAGCCATAGTGGGAATCATGAAGGCAACAGACAACCCTTAGCATATTAGGGTGCCTTTCCTTTTCATGGTGTTCCATCCCCTGAATAAGGTCTCCTCTGAATCAACATTTAGATGTTAATTTGGGCACATGCCCCATCACAACCCTTCCAACAAGCCCTATTCTACTGAAATTGTAGCCATGGCATTTCCTCAAGATGGCCCACCCTCATCCTGCCAAATTATGTAATTACAGAGGGCTTTGCCATGGGATTTGACTTCCCTTATCCTCCTCAATTGTTTGCTTCAATTATGAAACTTACCCCCCACTATAGACTTAGTCAAATTGTTGTGGTCTGGGAGTGGTGACTGGTCCAGAGCACTGATTTCCCATGCCAATCATTTAAAAGGAGGCCTCCATTCATACTCAACAAGGGTCTCCAGCAATTGCCAGAAATCAATACATTGATGGGTAGGGTTAGGGTTTAGGTGCCTCAAATTTCAGGAACCCATACCAACTTTGATCTAGCTTTCCTAGGCTCTGGCTATGATGGTGAGCCTATGATTCCATTGAGTAAACTTATTCCTATCTAAGCTAAGCCTGATTCCTTTCCTTAGTCCATCATTAGTGTTCGGAACATGGTGACCCCAATAACTTTTATTGGGCCCATGCTGCTGCATGCCAAATTCAGCCCTTCTGGTAGCATCCATAAATCATATGATGGGTAAAAAATCTACGGGTGAATGAGGAGGGGTGAATTTGTAGGGTGCAACAACTCACCGGACACATTGAAACAATAGGAACTTGGATTCTGGAGCACTACCCACATTCTGCTCCAGCCCTCCCATCTGAAATTTGAGACTCCAGTAATACATGCCTTGGTGTATCCCAATTGTTTTCAATGAAATTGCATTCACATGAAATGAGGTAAAGGAATGACTGCATGGCATTGATTTTTGAACACTGTCATCAATATGCTTGCCCCCAAAAAAGGCAATAACAGAGATTGCCATTTGCACAGCAAAGATCAATTTCTTTTAGGAAGTGCTCAAATCCAGCGCCCAAATCAAAGATGCCTAAAAAGTGATTCCCTGAAGCTTTTCTCATGATCACATTTCTTTTTATCTCCTCCTTGTTGAAAAATCATATATGTTTATCAATTTTTTCTCAATGTTAACGACTTGGCCCCCTTCATTATATAGTAATGATGGCAATAATGGCAATAATGGATGAAAAATGGCAATAACTTGATACAAAACACGCCCATGAAGTGAGCCTGGAATGACCCAAGGCAGGAAGCAATGGGTAAATGGGCTAAAAACCTATGAAAACAAGATCCTGCAGGATTCTGGACAAGCAAGACATCATTATGCCATCTCTCCCATGTGTTTCCACGAAGAATTTATACAACAAAGCCATTTTAATGCCAAATTATGGTAATTACATAATTGGTTTTTCTGACAATTTCTAAGGAATTTTCAATTCCCCTTTTTCACCGAGATTAGTGATGGGATTCATCTCCATCTCCAGCCAGTCTAATTGTAAAAAAGTGATGTGTTGTTGAGGAGTAGGGAGGGTGAGGGTGACAGGTAGGTGCCCGGAGACTTGATATGAGTAATGAATGAGCCCTACTTAACATATTCGCTATATTCCCTCCCCATTGTATTCCTGAAAACTCCGGGCTCTACTCCCCAGAATCCAACTGCCCCATCAATTCCAACTTGCCTGTTTGGATGGTGGGTGGCATGTTTGTAATTTAGATCCTCAAAGATCCATCCCTTTGTTACATAGACTCATGATGGCATCCATAGATGGTATTGTATATGTAGGATTTTTTTAGCCTGGTAATGACCTGAGGACTTGAACAATTTGCATCAAAGAAACCAAGGTATCCGTCTACGACTATTGAGCTATCCTTTCGATACAGACAAGTCCAGGAGCTCTGAATCTGCTAGGCCGGGGGAGACACGTTCCACATTACCTACCTTGATGTTCTGTCTGCATTAACAATGTCAGTCCGGGTCCTTTCTTAGTGTTATTCCTTTTCTCAAGGACAAAGATCACCTACGAGGGTGTCGCAAGCCGAAACCATGAATTCGGCATGAGACAGAGGGATTCATGAACATAGGATTGATACGCACGGATATACATTAAGTCAAAGCTTGCGAGTGCATTGAACCCCCATAACTGAGAATAATTCAGCAGTCAAGATATTTAGGTCATTTAGTTTTATCACGTACAGCATCGAGAGCACACCGCAGCTCTGTATCTGGCCAGGAATCCTCGGTTTGGAGGGATTCAAGGATGCTCTTTCCGAATACGATCCCCCGGGCGATGGATCTTTGGGTGTCCACGTCAGAAGATTCATTGGCGGGATGACGTCGCAAATGAGAATGGCACCTTTCCAGTCAGAAAGCAATCGAGCGAGACCAGTACTAGCTGCGATGGACATGAACGAGATTCCAACATGTTGATGCTGCTCAGCACGCCCGCATCCATGAGAGGAGGCGGGGAAGACCTCTGTGGGAACGGAGGCTTCTTCTTGAATATCGACGGCAGCAGTGGCTTCGACCGAAAGCAGAAGATTCTCTCACCGAGGAGCCTGGGGTCATAATAGGCAACGTCTTTGGGAATGAGAGGCGTAAATGAGATCTCTCCAACCTTTTTCCCCAGGAAGACCAATGTTGTGGATAGGCTGGTGCCCTGAAAGAGGGAAGTTATGATTGCATTGGAAACAGAGTCCATTCGGGGGGAGATCACGTTCTCACCGCTTTGGGGTTCATCCGGCTTCTTGATCAGCGTTAGGAGAAAGGAAGTTGAGCAAGTGAGTACCGACGCTTTGATTGATAATATGTGTGCCACTAATATATGCGTCGTCCAATTAGAGATTTGGAGCATATTGCCTCCAGTGTCCAGTTAAAATCTTCCGCAGGCGGTGTACGTCGCTTCTTGGAACGAAAGAAAGATGAACACGATCTAGCTACTTTTTCCCAAAACGTCAAGGCGGCTCTCGACCGTTTTCAGGTCTGTTTGTCCACAATATTTGTGCCCCTCCATCCTCCTGACTGGCGTGGACGATCCAGCTTAGTCAAACACTCCGTCAAGAGCAAGAATTGTTTCTCGAAAGTAAGATTCCTTCCACTCCTCACTGTTCGTTCGCTAAGACCAGCTTCCACAGAACGATCTGCGGCCGTCATGTCTCTCCCTCGTGCTAATTCTGCGGCCTACGATTCCGGCCGCGAGGATGCCCCCTCGTCATGCCTCAAAGGCACTCGTGTTTCAATCCTGACAGAGATCATGTCATGGTTCGAGAACATGGAGAGCAGCACGCCGCCTGTGTACTGGCTCGTTGGACTGGCCGGAATCGGCAAGTCGACGATTGCGAAAACGGTGGCCGAACGAGCCGAGGAGAATGGCATGTTAGGGGCGAGTTTCTTCTTTTCCCGAAGCGACGCGCCTTTGCGCGATCCAAACCTCGTCTTCCCGACGCTTGCATTCCAACTCGCACAATCGGATAACGAGTTCAAAAATGTCATCGGGGAGGCGATTCAACAGGACGCGACGTTGGGCCATAAGAAGCCACTGGCCCAATTTGAGGGATTGATCTTGAAGCCCCTTGGTCAACTCGACTCAACCCGACAGATGACACTTATCGTGCTTGACGCACTCGACGAGTGCAAAGAACAGGGGGCTGCCACAATTTTACAACTACTACTGTCTCACGCCTCACGACTGCCCTTCCTTCGTATCTTAATTACCAGTCGTCCGGAGCCACACATCTCGTCGGTCTTCACTGAGGCCAAAAACCTCGCAAAGAGAGTTCTTCACGATATTGAAGCCTCTGTGATCGGAGGAAGACCTCCGGCTTTACATACGGTCTGAATTGGGGGGGCATTTCAAAGAATCTCGAGCTTGGCAGCATTCTGGTTTGGACGGAGGGAGAAATTGAATCTCTGGTTGAGAAATCAGGGAAATTGTTCATTTATGCAGCCACATCCATCCGATTCATTGGTGACGCTCGTGTTCGAGATCCTCGTGGTCATCTACAGCTTATACTGGGATGGCACAGCTCAGCAAGGAATCGGAGGCAACACCCTACTCGCAGCTGGACAGCTTATACGTTGGAGTCCTTCGGAACTCACTCTCGGACTCTAACAGGAAAGCAATTGTGAAGCGGTTTCAAACGGTGGTGGGCAGTATCGTGTTGCTTCGGCAACCTCTCCCTCTCGGCTCGTTGGCACAATTTGTGCAGTGTACACTGGACGACGTTCACACCGCTCTCCGTCACCTTCGTTCTGTGATCATCCCTCCATCCATTCCGGAAGAGGCCCCTCGTATTTATCACCCCTCATTTCGCGACTTCATTACTGATCCTTCACGATGCTCTATCCCCGACTTTGTCATTGTTGCTGTACCAGATCAAGAGCTACGGCATGCGTTGCGATGCCTCGAGCTTATGGCAACCTTCTTGAGGCAGGACGTCGCAGGGATCTCAGATGTGTCGCTTTTGAACAGCGAGGTGAAGGGATTGGAGGAGAAAGTGAGAGATGCACTATCTGCAGAGGTGCAGTACGCATGCAGGTATTGGGGATCACATCTGTCGTGTGTGGAATTGGGGGGAGAAGCGAATGGTGGGGGCGTTGAAAGGATTTTCGATGCGGCTAATTTTGATGTGGATCGAAGCAATGAGCCTGATTGGGAGTCTCACTAGTGCTGTGGCCCTGATAGAAGAGGCGCACCGATGGGCGGTAAGTGTATTCACTATTGGCCGTCGGATCAGCAATTGATTGAAGAGTGATTCTGATGACAGAAGAAATCGCAGTGCGAGGCAATGGTGATTGCTTTGTTGGCCGATGCACGGCGATTCCTTCTCGCTCACCGTGAACTGATACGGGGGAGTGCGCTGCAGGTGTATCATTCTGCCTTGGCCTTCACACCATATGACACTGCCTTATACAAGACATATTCAAAAGATGTACAGAGTTGCATCAGAGTGCTGCAGGGTGTGGAGGCACAATGGCCGCAGAGTTTGAGCACATTGGTTGGCCATTCTGGTGTGGTTAATTCAGTTGCTTTTTCACCAGATGGTCTATGGCTTGCATCAGGCTCAGATGACTGTACCCTGTGCTTGTGGGATGCTATGTCAGGAGAGCAGATTGCAACTCTTGAGGCCCATTCTAATTCAGTTGAATCAGTAGCATTTTCACCCAATGGTTCATGGCTTGCATCAGGTTCATGGGATGACACCCTATGCTTGTGGGATGCCAAGTTGGGCAAATGCATTGTAACCCTTAGAGGTCATTCTAAGGGCATTACTCAGTTGCATTTTCACCTGATGGTTCAAGGCTTGCATCAGGCTCATGGGATGACACCCTATGCTTGTGGGATGCCATGTCTGGCATTCACATTGCAACTCTTCATGGGCATTTTGGTGTAGTTAGCTCAGTTGCATTTTCACCTGATGGTGTATGGCTTGCATCAGGCTCATGGGATGCTACCCTATGCTTGTGGGATGCCATATCTGGAAAGGCCATTGGAACTCTTCACAGTCATTCTGATCAGGTTTTCTCAGTTGCATTTTCACCTGATGGTCTACACCTTGCATCAGGCTCAAAGGATCATACCATATGCTTGTGGGACACTGTATTGGGTGTGCACATTGCAACTCTTCAAGGTCATTCTGGTACAGTACGTTCAGTTGCATTTTCACCCAATGGTTCATGGCTTGCATCAGGCTCACATGATGAAACCATATGCTTGTGGGATGCCATGTCAGGCACACACATTGCAACTCTCCATGGCCACTCTCATTCAGTCACCTCAGTCACATTTTCACCAGACAGTTTATGGCTTGCATCTGGCTCTGTTGATCAGACACTATGCTTGTGGGATCCCATGTTAGGTACACCCATTACCACCCCTCATGGCCATTCCAATTCAGTTCTCTCAGTTGGATTTTCACCTGATGGTTTATTGCTTGTATCAGGCTCACGTGATAAGACCCTATGCTTGTGGGATGTCATGTCTGGTGCACACATTGCAACTCTTCAGGGCCATCATGGCTCAGTTACCTCTGTTACATTCTCACCTGATAGTGTACAGCTTGCTTCTGGCTCAAGTGATCATACTGTATGCTTGTGGGATGTTGTGTCTGCCACACACATTGGCACCCTTCAGGGCCATTCTGATGAGGTTACCTCAGTTGCATTTTCACCTGATGGTTTACAACTTGGGTCAGGCTCAAGAGATAATACTGTATGCTTGTGGGATCTCATGTTGGGTGCACACATTGCAACTTCTGGCCATTCCAGTGACCAGGATCTTGACCAGGTTCACTCAGTTGCATTCTCACCTAATGGTTTACTGCTTGCATCAGGCTCCTGGGATTCTTCTGTATACTTGTTGGATGCTATGTCAGGTGCACAGATTACAACTCTTCATGGCCATTCTGATGGGGTTACCTTGGTTGCCTTTTCACCTGATGGTTTATGGCTTGCATCAGGCTCATTTGATCATACTGTATGCTTGTGGGATGCCATGTCAAGGGTGTGCATTGCTACTCTTGAAGTTGATTATAGGGATGTTTTAGATATTGCATTTTCCCTTGATGGTCATACCCTCATCTCCCAAACTCCTACAAATACCTTTGCATGGGATTTGACATCCCAACCCCCTCAATTAGTCTCCTCCTCAATTCTGGAGGCCTTGCCTCCCACTATCAGCCTCAGTTCTCTCATGTGGTCTAGGGTGGGTGGGTGGATCCAGGCACTGGACTCACAGGGCCATCCTGTTGCCCATGTATGCTATATCCCTCCCCATTATCGCCCAAAGACTGCACTTCAGGCATCAAGTCTGCTCAGTCAACCCAGAGTTGCAGTTGGATGTGGGGATGGTCATGTCATAATTGTGGATCCTCAAGATCATCCATTTGTACAGAGGCTTGAACATGTATAACCCCTTCATGAATGGTATTTCATTACTTTGAACACCCTTTGTGTAATATAGAGCCCCAACTCTTTAAGTATATACTTGTTGCATCCCATTTGTACCTTACATAATAGTGTGGCTGCAAGGGTTCTAAGTCCCAGGGGCACTGGAATCAAAGCACTCTTTTGCCCAGACTTTGTAGCTCCCACTCAAACCATGAAATCAACGTAGCCACACAGCAACTACGTGACCAAGTCGCATAACAAATCAACTGCATCAAGACCTGCAATCTGTTGCCATAGAGCATGGGGCAGAGACAGATAAAGGGAGTTGCATATGAGCATGACTCAGTTAGGTAAGTACACTCCTCTAGTGTACCCGCTAACTACCCTTTTCCCCCCATAGATAGTAGCTGAGCCCTTTGGCCAGCTACTACCATCTTCCCTTACCCATTCCCCCCTCTCCTCTCGCTTCTCCCCCATCTGAAGTGAAGCCAGTGCTTAGCTTCGTTTGTGGCCCTCCTGCTCGAAGCCAGTGCTTAGAGTGGTTGGATTGCCTTCCTCCTTCTGTTCACAGGTCCCTCGAATCTGCCTCGTCTAACAACAACAAATACCGTTATAGAAGAAGGATTGGGAGCTCTGATGACTGTCAAATCAAACTCTGGTTCAGCCAGTGTGTAGATGGGAGACTGTATTTCTGTTTTTATTCAATGGGCTGGTTCGCTCTGATGGTTGATCACTCTCTAACAAGTTAGGTATGGTATTCAGTGGAGGATAAGATTGTGGTATGGACTAGCTATAGTCAATGATATATCGTGGGATGCTTGTGAAAGGCTTATATGTGTTGTGTTGAACTGTTTACTGCTATTTGTGGGTACCTATTTGTGTCCTCCTGGTCAAAATGTGGATTCTAAAGAGGGCTCTAGATTAGTTTAAGCTTGATTTAGTATGTCAATGTGTTTCTCTCTTCTTCTGACTTAACTTTGTTTTCACTCACCTTTCCTTGGATGTCCAGCAACTCTAACCTTAGGTCCTGCAACTATCCTTGGCTCAGTATTTCGCATAGTGGGCTTTCAGTGACTTAGTCTTAACAACCTTGTATATGACTTAGCTCCAGATGGCTTTCAGATCAGTACTCTCTTCAGATGCAAGCAGATTTGTAGACAGTAGTGTATTCCAGTAGTGAGAAGATGATGGGGGGATACAGGAAAATCTACCAGCTTTTATACCTTTCTGAAGGTGGCTGTGTTTTAAAGAATATGACTCACTCCTAGGTGAGTCATATGTGAGAACAATAGGGTTGTCAAGGAGGGTGAGTCATTCATAAAGTGGTTGCATGATAGGTGAGTCATTCATAAACAGAACAAAAGGGTTGCTAAGAAGGTGTTATCTTTCATAAAGTGGTTGCAAGGAGGGCAAGTCATTCATAAACAGAACAAAAGGGTAGTCAAGGGAGTGTTATCTTTCTTATCAGTGAGGTTCTAGAAGTTATTTGTGGCAATGGGAGATGAAATCAAAGGATATTTCCAAGTTCTTGGAGATTAATTTGTTTGTAGTCCAGTGGTTAAGATGTTTTTGTTGCTGGTTGATAATGGGGACAAGTGCATGGGATGGATTGGATGCAGAAACAACAGTTTCCATCCGTAATAGACATATTCTATGGTTATCATTCGATGGCATAATAATACAACATCAGATAGGATAGATACAGCAAATATAGAGATAAAAACATAGAACAAAGAAACAAATATATTTAACAAGAGTAATAATAGATTCAATTTTGTATATGTAGTATCAGAAACAATAATATAAGACAATAGACACATACAAAAAGAACAGATATAAAATACAAATATATATAACAGGCACGGTTAGAAATAACCATATAGAGACAGAGCAGAAATTCGTTATGAATAACAATAAAACAGTAATAAGACAGAAAAACACACATAAATCACTTGAGGATAATCAAATATAAAGATACGGTGTTCCGGTATTTAAGGACAAAAAACAACATACAACAGATCAAAACATGACGGAGTTATAGAACGAATTTGATTTCTGCGTGTAGCCGTAATTGATTTCGTAATAGGTCACATGATCATTCCAATGGCTGGGATCAATGGATATTCACATTTTCTGATACTGGATGTTTTTATCTTCCACACTGTGGTCCCTCGAAGTTGAGGACCACATTATTACATTGGTTCCCTCTAGCCGACAAGGCAGTCGAACCAACCAACCCTCTGCCATCACCAGACTCCCTGTCCCACTTGCTCCAATCCACGCCATGCAATATGAGTAAACAGGGTCAACCTTTGAAACCCAACGCTAATGATGTGATCCCGCACCATGTCCCATTGTTGCAACATGACAACGTTCTGTATCACCCTGCAATGCATGAATGTATTGCCATTCCCCCACATCTCTGTTCTCTAGAACACTATCTCGAAATCACATGTAGATTGGATGAGCCAGTAGGCGACTATATGGACCTTTCTCTGTGGCCCCCATCACCACATACCAATTCTTGATGGTATGGATGAAATTTGCTCCAGCGCAGTACCACACTGCCTATTTTCTGTTTGATGAAGAACAACAGAGATGGTTCATGGACAGGGAACTCATTATCATGATCCAGATAGCCCTGGAGAGGCTGCAGCATGTCATTACGGATGTCATAGGGATAGTGGGGGAGGAGCCACATCGCTTTGTAATAGATTGTGACTCCAAATTAACAGAGCAATTGTGGATGTCCGATCAGCTCAAGGAGCTCATGATGGCTGATAGGCTGTTAAAATTGTGAGTCAACTTAACATTTGAGAGACTCGCCAAGCTCAGAAAGCTGCACCAGGGGGAAACTTTGTCAACTCCTATGGCTACAGAGGACTCCCTTCCCCCTACACCTGAATTGAAGGACCGTCTGCACAAAGCATGGCTTGATCCACATCTCCCTACCAAGAATGTGGCTCATTGGGCCCTCACTGTGGGATGGGAAGCAATTGAAGCCAATCTCAATGGCACTTGCCCTATCAACCAGGCCATGAGGTATCCCTTCTCAGGCAGCCAAGCCCTGAAGTACACGTACTATGACATTAGGCTGGAAGATGCCCTCGGAGTCCAACCTCTCCCCTGCATAAACACAGATCCCCATGGCTTGGGGCTATTTCTCCCCCCAGATGAATTCCAGGAGCCCAGTGGAGATGCAAATCGTGACTTTTTGTGAAGTCCAAGAGCAGGTGCTGGCTCAATAATAGATTTGCCCACCTGGCCTGCACTGTAATATTGCATTACTTTATCTACCATCTGTACTCCATGTATATTACGTAAGAGCATGGCTGCTGAGGATTCTAAGTCCCCACAGCAGTGGAATCAAATTTACCTTTTTGCCTGGACCTTGCAGCTCACGCTCGAACTGTGAAACCGACACAGCCATGCCTCGACCCCATGACCAAGTCACATAACATCTATAACGCATCAAGACACACGATCCGTTGCCATAGAGCATGGGGCAGAGATGGATAAGGAGAGTCGTGTATGAGCATGACTCTACTAGGTGAGTGCCATCTTTTAGGATCTAAACTAACCTGCCTCTTCATCCCTAGATAGTAACTGAGCCCCTTGGCCAGTTACTACCACCTCCCATTCTCCAATCCCCTCCTCTCCTCTCATTTCTCCCACACCCAAAGTGAAGCCAGTGCCTAGCTTCGTTCGTGGTCCTCCTGTTCGAAGCCAGTGCTTAGAATGGTTGGAGTATCCCTTCTCTTCTATTCACAGATACACCAAATCCGCCTTGTCTAACAACAACAAATATCGCAGCTCCTCAAAGTTGAGAGCTGCATTATTACATTGGTTCCCTCTAGCCAACAAGGTGGTCGAACCAATTTCACCCACAACATCCCACAACTCCCAGTTAACTCTCTGTCTCCCCCCTTATCTCTTGAAATGAGTAAATGGGCAAAGACACCCAAGTTAAACCCGCATATGGCGATCCCGCACCACATCCTGTTGTCCCAGCATGATGATGTGCTCTATCATGCTACTACACATGAATGTGTGGCTATCCCACCCCAACTATGCTCAATGGAATGCTATTGGGAGATCACACAATGACTGGATGAGCCGGTAAATGAGTATACAGACCCGTTCTCGGCTGCTCCTGTCACCACCTACCAGTTCCTCATGGTGTGGACAAAGTTTGCTCCAGCACAATATAACTCTACATACTTCATGTATGACGAGGAGCTGCAGGAGTGGCACATGGATCGGGAACTCCTCATTACAGTCCAAACAGGCATCGAGAGGCTACAGAATGTCATCTCAGACATTATAGCTATAGTAGGAAATGAGGACCATCACTTTGTAATAGACTGTGAAGGGAAATTAGCAGAACAGTTGTGGATGTCCAAATGAATCGAAGAATTGAGGATGGCCAACAAACTGCTAAAGCTAAGGGTTGAGCTGACATTTGCTCGGCTCTATAAACTAAGGAAGTTACACCAGGGCGAAAGCCTATCCACTCCAATGGCCTCTGAGGATTCCCTTCCCCCTATGCCTGAATTAAGAGAGCACCTATATAAGGCATGGCACGATCCCCACCTCCCCACAAAAAGGGTGGCTTGAAGAGCATTAGCTTCAGGTTGGGAAGCAATCCAAGGCGATATCGATGGGACACACCCCATAATACAGGTGATGAGGCACCTGTTCGCGGGCAACCAAGCCATGAAGTACGCGGAATATGACATAAGGTTGGAGGAGGCGCTGGACGTACAGCCACTCCCTAGAGTGGACACCGACCCCCATGGCTTAGGCCTCTTCGCACCAAGCTCAGACTTCGAGGAGCCTAGTGGGGATGATAGCTTCGACCCCTCCCATGGTCCGAAAGCAGGCCCTGGCTCTATCATAAATCTGCCAGCCTGGCCCACTCCTCCTTCCAACCAGACAAGACTGGGGAACTCGTCCATGTATCGGGCCTCATCCATCGATCTTGGCGCATCCCCGTTGACATGGCAGGACATCCCCCTCCATGATTCGATGCCCGGGGAGTCAGCTACCCCCACGCTGAACCCTTGTAATTGGCTTGCGGTCCTCTCACAGTGAGTTTCCACACTGGGGGACACCTGATGCTGTAGACTTATTGCATCACATATGGTAACTTACCACAAGTTTTTTGCATCAATTACGGTAAGTTACCGTTACCGTGTTTTGATGCATCAGGTCAGCTGTTGCATCAGAGCTGTGGCAACCCTGGGCATTTTAATATCAGCCAATGGCTCAGTTGGGTTCTTAATGGATTTGCATCCAATCATTTCCTATTTAGGATAATTTCCATACTGGGTTTGGGGTGACTAAAAATATTATATAATGATTCCTAAATGGTATCCAGTTACATAATACACTGATTCCTATTGAAAAAAAGCCTAAATGCGGAAATTAAATGAACTACATCCAAGAAAATTTTCCCCATCCAGCTTAATGGGGGCCCAGGACCAGGGGGTGGTGCCTGGGATGGATGGATGGACCCCTAGGGACCCTGATACAGTAAAAAAACCAGGCCCAGGGCCACTGGTTAGTGCCTGAAACAATGAGAACAGTAAAAACAGCACCGGAACCACCGGAAATTGCCGGAAATTAAGCGCTGGGCAGATGAGTCTGAAATTTGGCACATGATTAGAGACTATTAGGACTCAAATCATATCAAAATTTCAGCCAAATCCATGCATTACTTATAGAGATATGAGCCAAACAAGTTTGGACATTAAAATTTGATTTTCTCCCCCCATAAAATAGCTAGAGACTTGAAGATTTACACAGAGTATGACATCATTATGAAGTAATCATGTGCCAAAAATCAGCCCAATCCATGCACTTAAAGAGGGGGAACTGGGCAGGGGGACCGGAACCACCGGAAGATGCCGAAACTTAAGCGCTGGGAGGACGAGTCTGAAGTTTGGCACATGGTTAGAGACTATTAGGACGCAAATCATATCGAAATTTCAGCCAAATCCATGCATTACTTATGGAGATATGAGCCAAACATGTTTGGACATTAAAAATTGATTTCCTCCCCCTATAAAATAGCTGGGGACTTGAAAATTTACACAGAGTATAAATCATTATAAAGTAATTATGTGCAAAAAATCAGCCCAATCCATGCACTTAAAGAGGGGGAACTGGGCAGGGGGACCGGAACCACCGGAAGATGCCGGAAAATAACCGCTGGGCGGACGTGTCTGAAATTCGGCACATATTAGGAGGCCATTGGTACGCAAATCATATCAAAATTTCAGCCAAATCCATGCATTACTTATGGAGATATCAGCCAAACAAGTTTGAACATTGAGAATTGATTTACTCCCCCTACAGTCAAGATATGAACTTGAAATTTTACACAGAGTATATTCATATAATGGACTAAATCTATGCCAAAAATCAGCCCAATCAGTGGAGTTTGAGACATTCAACTCCCTTGGCAGGCAGAAAAGAGGAACAACCCCACCATAAATGTGAATCACCCCACACTGGGCCCAAAATAGGTGGAATTGACCTGTAATATTATGATACAGACTATATCCAAAAATGGAATGAATTGGATGTGTGGAAGTGGCTGAAATTGAGGGGGAGGGGAAGGATAATCAAAAGTGAATTACACAAGATGTAGAGCAGGCATGGATCTGATATTAGGCCACTAGTGTAATACAGATATGGGGAGCTCATATGCCAAATATCAGCCTAACCAGACTCCATTTAGGCATTGCTCCACATCATCCCCCCTTAACTCACAATTTCCTCCCCAGGGCCTTCCATCCATGCCATTACCCTGAAAACTCACAGTTGGCTCATCCAAACACATTCATAACATCCCTCAAAATTTCAGATTTCTTACTGCAATGTGAGATCTTGCAGAATATTTTCAAGTTTCACTGTAATACACCCTCCAGTGGGGACACTTCCAGTGCTCCAATGACTCTGATTTTTGTAGGCCACACCTGGTCACCATTTGAGGCCCAGGTGCAAAATTTCAGGGCATTCTAAGCACTTCTGGAATTGGTCACATGACCCAGATCTTCCCCTCCCCCTGCTTTACTCAGTGATCCAATTTGCATGAACTTTGTGGCCATTTGTAGTAGTAGTAGGTGGCACCCCATGATTCCAATTTGAAGACATTCCATGGAATATTCATTGAGTTATTCAAGAAACATTCCAGATCAATTCAATTTGAGGTCAGAACCACAGTATTTCCAGTAAATACCGTCATTCTGACCTCAAATTGAATTGATCTGGAATGTTTCTTGAATAACTCAATGAATATTCCATGGAATGTCTTCAAATTGGAATCATGGGGTGCCACCTACTACTACTACAAATGGCCACAAGTTCATGCAAATTGGATCACTGAGTAAAGCAGGGGGAGGGAAGATCTGGGTCATGTGACAATTCCAGAAGTGCTTAGAATGCCCTGAAATTTTGCACTGGGCCTCAAATGGTGACCAGGTTGGCCTACCAAAAAATCAGAGTCATTGGAGCACTGGAAGTGTCCCCACTGGAGGGTGTATTACAGTGAAACTTGAAAATATTCTGCAAGACTCACATTGCAGTAGAATCGAAATTTTGAGGGTTGTTTATGAATGTGTTTGGATGAGCCAACCTGTGATTTTAGGGTAATGGCATGGATGGAAGGCCCTGGGGAGGAATTGTGAGTTAAGGGGGATGATGTGGAGCAATGCCTAAATGGAGTCGGTTAGGCCTGATATTTGCATAATGGAGCTCCCCATATCTGTATTACACTAGTGGCCTAATATCAGATCCATGCCTGCTCTACATCTTGTGTAATTCACTTTTGATTATCCTTCCCCTCCCCTCATTTCAGCCACTTCCCAACATCCATTCATTCCATTTTGGATATAGTCTGTAATCATAATATTACAGGTCAATTCCACCTATTTTGGGCCAGTGTGGGGTGATTCACATTTATGGTGGGGTTGTTTCCTCTTTTCTCCTGCCAAGGGAGTTGAATGTCTCAAACTCCACTGATTGGGCTGATTTTTGGCAATAGATTTAGTCCATTATATGAATATACTCTGTGTAAAATTTCAAGTTCATATCTTGACTGTAGGGGGAGTAAATCAATTCTCAATGTTCAAACTTGTTTGGCCTGATATCTCCATAAGTAATGCATGGATTTGGCTGAAATTTTGTATGATTGCGTACCAATGGCCTCCTAATATGTGCGAATTTCAGACACGTCCGCCCAGCGGTTATTTTCCGGCATCTTCCGGTGGTTCCGGTCCCCCCTGCCCAGTTCCCCCCTCTTTAAGTGCATGGATTGGGGCTGATTTTTTGCAACATAATTACTTTATATGATTTTATACTCTGTGTAAATTTTCAAGTCCCCAGCTATTTTATAGGGGGAGGAAATCAATTTTTAATGTCCAAACATGTTTGGCTCATATCTCCATAAGTAATGCATGGATTTGGCTGAAATTTTGATATGATTTGCATCCTAATAGTCTCTAACCATGTGCCAAACTCAGACTCGTCCACCCAGCACTTAAGTTCCGGAAATTTCCGGTGGTTCTGGTGCTGTTTTTACTGTTCTCATTGTTTCAGGCACTAACCAGTGGCCCTGGGCCTGGTTTTTTCACTGTATCAGGGTCCCTAGGGTCCATCCATCCATCCCAGGCACCACCCCCTGGTCCTGGGCCCCCATTGGGCTGGATGGGGAAAATTTTCTTGGATGTAGTTCATTTAATTTCCGCATTTAGGCTTTTTTTCAATAGGAATTAGTGTATTATGTAACTGGATATTATCCAAGGTTATTATGGGATATTATCTAATGCACCCTTCCTTATTGGGCTATCTAATTACCACATTTAGGGATATTAATATTATGAAATATATATTATTTAACTGGAATAATAATAATAGCCTGGATGCAAAAGGTTTAATGAAACGGGGTTACTGTAGCTTGATGCAACAGAGTTACCGGGTTTTGATGCAACCCTTCCACAGTAAGTTACTGTGTTTTTTTGCAAAATATTTACAGCATGGGCTGGGCTATCACAAGCCCAGGAAAGTGGCTACTGGCCAATCCTACAGGAACTACAGGAATGTCTCGGAAAGGACACATTGCCGCTGTCCTGGTGGGCTGATCACGAAGACGCTAGTCCTCCCCTATTGCTGTTGTCACAGAACTACCCATTGTGTCAGGAGTGGTTAGAGCATCGAGGATTTGATTGGCAACAGCCCGAGTCACTCCCCGAAATCCAGCTGCACTACAAGCTCTCAGCACAACTGGTCGATCCGTCTTTGCACTCCCACGGCACCCCTCCCTCCTTGCTCACCCGTATGGAGGACTATGATCCTTATGTTGCTGCCGCCTCAGGATCTATGAGACATCCCCACTCTGAATTGCCACAAGAATGGTGTACCAGGCCGTGCACAGCCGCCCCCATGTATCCGGAGGAGGAACTCACTCCCTACAAAGACAATGATAATGCCTTGCTGACCACCGACTTCACCCTGCCCAAAGATGTCAGCCCCACAACTCGAGACCCCCAGGCCATAGAGGAAGCCCCCAAGGAGTCAGATCCCAACGAGGTATGGGGTCCTACAGATGACCGGACAGATCAGTTCCCAGTGGAATTTTATCTGTTCGTGTACCTGAGACCTGAGGCACACTTGGAGGAGGAATTGCTGGAAAGATACGGCTCAGGGGTCAAACAATGGCTCTACGAAGAGCCCCGTCTCACCCTTGTCTTCACAGAAAGGGATCGGGCATGGCGGGCGCTGGAAAGCCAAAGGCTGGCCACAAAGTTCTATCCTTCTGAGCCTTCAGCATATGCCTGACAGTACGAGGCCAGCCTTTACCGACCCTGGGGTCCTGAGGCTTCCGCATGGATAGTAGAGGTGCTGATCGAACGAAGCCGTAGGAGGCTAGAGCTGTGTCCAATCCCTCCAGCTACCTTAATAAAAGGCAGCCTCACTCGCCCCCCTGGCATGACCTTCAAGTCTGTGGACCTGGTTAAACTCCTCCACCCAAACGGTCCTCCACAAGTTCAGGGACTCTCACAGAGCTTAATGTCCAGATACCTCCTCACTTCCCATGACCTCATCACTCTCCTAGAGAAATGGATTGAATACTTATGCCTACTCACGGCATTTGGTGCCCAGGAACTACTTGAAGCTACACAGAAACTGGATTCTCTGATAAGAAGGCACTCATCATACCAAGAGCCTGTCTGTCAGGGTTTGTCCCTCACTCCGGTCCACTCCGGTCCACTCTGGTCCACTCCGGCCCACTCTGGATCACTCCGGTCCTTGTCCACCCACCTCCAGTCCAGTTCTCTGCTTAGTTCCTTCGCCCAAGTCCACTTTGCTTCCGGCTTGATTCTGGTTTGACTCCGATCCAACCCTATCTGGTTTCATTTCCCTTTCATTTCCCATTGCTTCCGGTTTGCCCCTGGCCGAGTTCCTGTTCCTGTTCCTGTTCCCGTCCCCCTTGTAACCACCCACAGTTTAGCGATCACTCCCCCGTAGTATAGTCATCATGTATAAGTAGTCCGAGAGCGAAGTCCAGAGACCCCAGCTTTGGTCTCTCAGGATTTCCACTGTTACTCCAGACTACAGGTCAGCCTTCATGTATTCCGTATTCATATTACATAATCTCAGGATTTCCACTGTTACTCCGGACTACAGCTCCGAGTATTATCCAGTCGACTCCACGAGCTTAAGGACCGCTGTGCTCATTTCCGCCTAGTCCCTTCTGGGCTGCTGGTCCGCTCCTCCGACATCCCTAACCTCCTTATCTCATTCTTGCCCAGATTCTTGCGGACTTAGCCGGACTTACACCAGACTTAGCCGGAATTATTTGTGTTTACATTTGTTTGGTGCCCTCGTTGCAGCATGGCCCTGACACTGTCAAATTCAACGTCCAGATACCCTTCACTGGTCTGCACCAGACTATGCTGGAATGGCTGGCTCAATCCACCCCCAAAGTCGATCCCACATCTCTCATGGCTCATGGCACCTATGTGGGTGAGCAATTCCATTGGAATGGGTGGTTTGAGCATTATGAAATCATGCTGGACGACCTTGACCTCAAGGACATGGGCATCCTGCCAAAAGAATCCTAACGCCACAGTGGGGGGCACTGTAATATTGCGTTACTTTATCTACCATCTGTACTCCATGTATATTATGTAAGAGTGTGGCCGCTGAGGATTCTAAGTCCCTGCGGCGGCAGAATCAAATTTACCTTTTTGCCCGGACCTTGCAGCTCATGCTCGAACTGTGAAACCGACACAGCCATGCCTTGACCCCGCAACTGAGTCATGTAACATCTATAATGCATCAAGACATGTGATCTGTCGCCATAGAGCACGGGGTAGAGACGGATAAGGAGAGTTGCGTACGAGCGTGACTCTACTAGGTGAGTGCCATCTTTTAGGATCTAAACTAACCTGCCTCTTCATCCCTAGATAGTAACTGATCCCCTTGGCCAGTTACTACCACCTACCATTCTCCAATCCCCTCCTCTCCTCTCATTTCTCCCACGCCTGAAGCGAAGTGCCTAGCTTCATTCGTGGTCCTCCTGTTCGAAGCCAGTGCTTAGAACAGTTGGAGTACCCCTTCTCTTCTATTCACAGATACGCCGAATCCGCCTCATCTAACAACGATGAATATCGCAGCTCCTCGAAGTCGAGAGCCATGTTATTACACACACAGTCATCCAGGCAGGGCTTGCGAGGAAGCTCCTCCGTGCTCTGGGCTTCGTCTATTGATTTGGAAGCATCGCCAGCCGTTTGGCAAGATGTCCCTCTTGAGGATCAACAACCCCAAGAGAGTGTCCCCATCACCCCACATCCCGAGAATCGCTTCAAGGTCCTTTCCCAGTGAATCTCCACTCTCAGGGAAGGGTTAAAGAATACCCTCTGGACCCCATCAAAGCTGCAACCACTGGGATTGAGTAGGGAGCCCACAGGAGCATGGGAAATGGGAGCTGTATTAGGCCAGATGGTCCGAAAATTGTCAAGCAGGATCACCCCAGCCTTAGGACTGACCCAACAAGTGCAGGGTCATTTGCCACATGCCAGCTACCTCATAGTGTGATCGAATGTGGTGGAGAATGCAAGGCTACCTCCTGGCCAGGCATGGAACCCCGTCACTGACACGCCTGCCCTACCTGCCCCTGGAGCCACCAGAGCCCATGACTATTATTCAGGCCTAATCAAAGTGGCCCTGATGCCCCAGCTCAGCTCGCTCTTCACGAGTAACCCAATACAAGCCCCACTATCCAAACTAGGGCAAACCCCTGTCATTTCCCAAGCATCAAATGGGAATACACCTCCCCTGGGTCCCTCAAGGCGCGTGAGCCCCGAATCGTTCATGGGAGACCTATGAGTCAAGGATCCACTGCCCTCTCAACCCCACAGTTTGAAGGGTAGTGGGGGTGGCCAGCTGGAAGGGGGCAATGGCAAAGGCCCTAGTGGAGGTGGAGGTCCAAGCAGTGGAAATGGAGGCCTGGGTGGTGGAGGAGGCCCAGGATGAGGAAGCCAAGGGCCAGGATCCCCTCCTAGTGGAGGTCCCTCAGGCCCCTCTGTTCCCACAGGCCCTCCTGGCCTGCCAGGCCCACCAGGTCCTCCTGGGCCTGAAGGACCGCCCTCCAATGCCCCGCCCTCTGGCATTGTGTGGGACAATAAACTTAAATGGTCCACCATACCTGAATGGGACAGAGCTCACGAGACAGCAATAGACTGGCTGTACAAATGTAACGATCTCACCAGTCTAGGCCCTATGTTGGAGGGCCAGTTGCCCATGATAGCGACATGCTGTTTTAAAGGAGCAGTAGCAACTGCTTGGTGGGTGCATTCTGTGCCCGTCAAACACTCAATTATCCAGTCATGGGACAACCTGCATGAGTGGGTCTTACATCACTATCTAGGAGAGGTCTGGTACATGGCGCAGCGCCTCAAATACAATGAAGAGGTCTTCCATAGCACCAAGTACCCCAACGAATCACCTGCAGAGTACATACAACAGCAAATCCTCCTCTCGCACATTTTCTTGCAATTCACCCCCAATAGTCCCAAGGAAATGGCTTTGGTCATGAACAATGCACCAACCAAATGGGATGTCATCCTGAACTGGAGTGACTGACCCCTGATAGAATCAGTCCTGATGTCGGCCAAACAATTTGAAGCTGTGTTGATCACCCAGTGGAGATCTTCGCAGTACTACCAACATCGTTTAGGAGCAAGGAGCTCCAAGAGAGCCAATCTAGCCACACAGGGGAACGACAAAGAAAGGGATGAGGAGGATTCCTTGCACTCCCCCTTTGAGGATGATTCCGAGGGAGCCTTCTACTACTCCAGTGAGGAAGCAGAAGGGAATAGGGCCTCCTCGACAGCATTTAACGTGGGAAAGCACCCGGCAGGCCAATCCTATTGCCCTCAGTGTTGTGTACCCCCCTCAAACAAGACAGTGGATAATGTTGAAAAGATGTACCTGTATCCTCAAGATGACACTGTGGTCAGCCATAACAAGCCCAGCCAGAAGTGCTTTGCCTGTGGGAGTGAGAAGCATTGGGTCCGGGAATGTAAACACTATGGAGCATATTCCAACCATCTCAAGAGGAGAATGCTCAAAAAGGAACACTGGCATTATGAGATGCCTAATTACAAAGCAGCATATTCAGCTGCCATAGATTCCAGCCAGGATTTTTAATTATGGGATGGATGAACACAGCTTCACTGTCTAGTTCCCCTGTAACTTATCGGAAGCCCACATATATAGAGACTCAAGAACACCTGTTGCATAATGTAAACATAGCAACAAGTAATATACAGCCTCCCCCTCCCATGAGATCCTTCTTGGATCTGCCAAGAAAACCTCCTGAGAAGCAACACTCCTACGATTCAGGAGAAACGAGTCAGCAACTCATAGCAGTGGCCGTGATGTCACAGCCAGTCAAGAACAGGCCCCTGGAATTACCAAAGGCCCTGAATGACCTTTCAGTGAAGGTCATTCGTTGCCTCAAGGCTAGAACTACACCCCCAGGGAAATCAGCCCTTGGCATTATGGTGCTCAGCATGTATGGTGGCCACTTGGGGTCACTCTCGAGCCCGGAAGTGCAGCTGTGACTAGATTCAGGTGTGGATATTACCCTGATATTGGAGGAATGCTATAACGCATTGGAACGGCGTCTGAGACTGCAAAAAGGAATGAAGCTTAGCCTTTTTGAACTCACCAATCAAGCAAAAATACTAGGCTACATAAATCTTCGAGTCTTCATGCCTATGATGGATGGCCAAATGCTAGAATTCATCGAGGAGGCATACGTGATACCTGGAATGAATGTCCCAGTGTTGCTAGGAGAGGATTTCCAGGTCAATTATGAGGTCTCTGTACTAAGATTGGCACAAGGGACACGCCTGTCGATCAACCAGCCAGGGGAACGATTCAATGTCCCAGCCCACTTGACTCCCCCTTTGATCAGAGATTTCCAAGTCCAGCCTCACCATCCTCCAGAGATAAAGAATCACACTGTGTACCTAGCCACTTCCAGGAACCCTAACAATGACCAAGAACACCAGTGCACGCCCCACTTGCTGAAAGCTGCAAAGGACATGAGGATCCATCCTGGTTGGGTCACCAGGGTTCCCATGGAAGGTCTAGCTAAGGGGCGCAAGGAGTGGTTCATGGAGAGGGTTACACTCCCCATGAGTAACAGGTGCTTCCTAGCAGCCCTGTCAGCACTGCTTAAGTCTAAAGAGCTCATAGTGCAAGTAGCCAATATGTCCCCCTCTGTGGAGTGGATTTGCAAGGGCAACGTACTAGGTGTTCTGCATGACCCGGAGCAGTATTTTGATAGGGCTGGGGATGACAAATGAACACAGTGCTTGAGAGCCTATGCCCAGGTGGTGCAGAAGATTGCCTGAGGATTGCTAGGGGACAAGGATCTATCAGATCAAGCGTTAGTGAAGTCATGAGTGCTAGAGATCCCCCAGGACCTGATGATCCTGACGAGCTGTGGGGCCCTAAAATGACAGAGCTGGCGGACCCAACTACATACAACTCGAAGAAACTGGAGGAGCTCATAGATATCGCTCCAGATGCCCCTCCAGACATAAAAGTGAAGACCCTGGCCTTGATCAGAAAGCACATCCAGGCATTCAGGTTCGATGATCACCTGGGGACATTGGAGATGATCACCAGGATCTGCACAAAGGAGGAAGTGCACCCCGTATCCATGCCCATGTACGGGGCCTCGCCAGTGAAAAGACAAGTGCAGATGGACAAGTGGATCTGCCAGGAAGTGGTGGAACCTTTGAAAAGTCCCTGGGCCACCCCTGTAGTCATAGCATACCGAAATGGGAAGCTGAGATTCTGCATAGACTACAGGAAACTCAACACCATGACATACCAGATGAATTCCCAATTCCCCAGCAAACAGAAATCAGATCGCAAGTCCTGTCCACCCTTGACACATTGGCCGGGTTCCACCAGATGACAATGGAGGAGGATAAGGAGAAGACAGCTTTTTGTTCTCATTGGGGGCTCTGGGAGTTCAAACAAATGCCTTCAGCCTTAGGAATGGTCCCTCAATCTTTCAAAGGATGATGCAAGCCATTCTCACTCCTTTTCTATGGATATTCTCACTGGTGTACATAGATGACATAGTAGTGTACTCAAAATGATACAAGGAGCACCTGGGGCACCTCGACCAAGTCCTTCGAGCTTGTGCAGAAGCTGGATTAACTTTAGCCCCAAGAAGTGCCACTTTATGTACACTTCCATCCTCTTGTTGGGGCAGAAAGTCTCTTGACTGGGGCTTTCAACCCATAAGGAGAAAATTAAGGCCATCATGAGTTTGGCACATCCACCCAACAGGGTGACGCTACAAACATTCTTAGGAATGGTGGTCTACTTCTCACATGTCATACCGCACTACTCAAAATGAGCAGTGCCTCTATTTGAACTGCTATGAAAGGGCATGAATTGGATCTGGGGGGCTGAGCAAGAGCGAGCCTTTGAGGATATCAAAGAAGGACCCATCTCAGCCCTGTACTTGGACACTTGATGCCTGCCAGGCCCTACCATATTTATTCCGATGCTTCTGACATAGTGATAGGAGCCAGTCTACAACAGGTACAGCTGATGGCAGTCAGAGATCTAAAGGGCATGAAAATATATGACAGGATCCTCAACGCCCATTCCAAAGGAGAATTGGTCCCGAGAATCGCCCATCAAATCTCGAAGAATACAAATGACGTGCCCAACCCTGACCCCTGGGCCGAAGACGTAGAAACTACAACAGTATATGTCAAGCGAGTAATAGCCTACTGGGGCAGATCCCTGAAGTCAGTGGAGTGGAACTATTCAGCAACAGAAAGAGAAGCCCTAGGGGTTAAGGAAGCGCTAGTGTGATTCCAACCCTTCATTGAAGGAGAAAAGAATATAGTGATCACAGACCATGCAGCTTTACAGTGGGCCCGGACATACGAGAATGCGAACAGGCATCTCACGGCATGGGGGGCAGTATTTGCAGCATATCCAGGCCTGGACATAGTGCATAGGGTGGGCATCATTCACTCGAACATCAACCCCCTCTCAAGGCTGTGACAGATTCCGCCAAATCAATCGCCTGTGGAGGATAACTCACCCTCCTTACCAAGTCAGCTCCCCACACAACTGGTATTCGCATGGGAGGATGCAGTGGAATGGAAGCCAGCAGAGTGAGCAGCGCTCCTCTCAACCTGAGCTCAGAGCAAGAAACAGGAGTCGCAGGGCACCAAGGAAGCCTCTGCCAATGCAACGGATGAGATAGAGCAGGCTGCCCAGCAAAGGGCTCAAATGGCAAACCCCCCTGGTCAAGAGTACACACCATGAATGCTGGACATTGAGATTAGTCCCCAGTGAGTGGAAGCATTCACCAGAGGGTACCAGGCTGACCCTAGCTTCCGATAGCCATGGATCAAGGCAGCAGCAGACGAATCGGAGCTCCTAGTGGCCCAGAGATTCTACAAGTCCAATGAGGGACTCCTGATCTTCCAAGATGCAGACTGGGTAGCACGATTATGTGTGCCAAAGTCAGAGGTACACAGGATACTCCAGGAATCCCATGAGTCACCTTGGGAAACAGCCCATGCTGGATCCTCGAGGTTATTCCATAAGCTGGCCACGCAATTTTATTGGCCAAAAATGTGGGCCAATGTTGTCAAATATACTAAAACATGCAATGTCTGCCAGAAGACCAAATCAGACAAGTGAGGGCCGATGGGAAAGCTTCTCCCTCATGCAATTCCACTACTCCCATTTGAGGTAGTGACCCTGGATCTTATCACGGGCCTCCTGAAGTCGGAGGGGCACAATGCAGTACTAGTGATAGTGGACAAACTTACTAAGTTTGTCCAATATGTTCCCACTACCTCAAGCCTTAAGCAGGAGGGTTTCACCAAGATGTTCATCCAGCATGTCGTCTGGAAGTATGGCCTTCCAAGGCAAATGATCACCAATCAGGACACCAGGTGGTCTCAATCCTTTTGGGCATCGGTCGCCAAACATCTCAATTTAGATTTACTCCTCTTGACTTCCCATCACCTGCAGACAGACAGACAGACAGAGAAAGCCAATGATACATTGGAAGTCACATTATGTGCATACATGGTGGGGAATTGCAGTTCCTGGGCCCAGCAGCTTGGAACACTCGTGATGGCCCACAACTCCACACCCCATACCTCCACCGGTTATTCACCTTTCTTCCTTTTACATGGATACTCCCCTAGGACTAAAGCGACAGCCATGGACCCAGTAAGAAGAGGCATTAAGTGGGTTGAGCTCGACAATGCATCTGCTTCCTTGTTCATGGGTGAACTGGAGGCCCATTGTTCTTTAGCCAGGGACATGCTAGTGAGAGCCCAAGCCAGACAGGTGAAAGCCTATAACACAAGGAGACGTGATGAAGAATTCGAAGAAGGAGATGAGGTTCTAGTGGATCCCCATTCTCTGGAATTAGTGGACATGCAAGGCACAGGGAAGAAGCTAGTACAACAGTGCATAGGACCTTTCCAGATCTTGGAGAAGATTAACCCAGTAGTCTACCATGTAAATATACCACCTGAGTACAAGATGCATCCCATCATAAATATACAGCATCTAACCAAATACCATCAGGATGAATGGGACAAAGGACAATCCAAGCTCCTGGAATTGAGAGAGCTAACCAAGGAGGAAGAATACGAGGTTGAGAGGATAGTAGGACATTGCTACAATTGATTGAGAAGAAGGAAGGAGTATCTAGTGAGGTGGAAAGGATATGGGCCTGATCACAACACGTTTGAGCCTGAGATGGGCCTGTGAAATGCCTTCTCATGCCTCAGGGAGTACCATGAGACCCTGAAGGAACGTGGTGGTGAAAATGAGGACCCCATGCAGTCATAAGGGAACCTCCATCCGCCCCTTCTCCTAGCATTCCTCTCCCCTCTCTGCAACCTCAACCTCAACCTCAACCTCAACCTCGAATCTCAACCTTCATTTCCACTGTGACAATTTTACAGATCGATCCCCCCTTCCCACTGGCAATCACGATGCAACAACCCAGAGCCCACAAACACAGGGGTATCAGACATGGATGCCGCTACGCAATGCCCAGAGACAATACCAACCCCATGGACCTCCACTATACACAGTATGGGGATGAGGAGGACAATCCGGAATGTCATCCAGTGGAATATCTCTCGACTCAACAATGTGCCTGCTTCTTCATATATCGTCTTACTGCGCTGAATCTTGCAGGGCCTTACCCCTGGGTCCAAGGGCTACCTCCATTTGCGAGTGACCCTTATGGTTACCACTGGGAACATCTAGACGAGTGGGGATGGCTAGGGAAGTTCAAATGGACATACTGAACCCAACTGCTCCCCAAAGTTTATGCCTTCCCACTGCACCAAGCCTTCATCCCCCTCAATGTCCCAAAATTCAACTTTGACCCATGTATTCACCTTCTACAATCATGAGGCCCAAATCCTAACCTATGCTCCCTCTCACTAAAATTCCTCAAGGAGGTCTGATCAGCAGGAGAGACGATGCTACAATGCATAAGGTGGATAGACCAAGTGACAGCCTGCTTCCACATCATCTTGCCATCCAGCTATGACCTGGATTGGCACTTCGGGTTGTCATGGCAGTATCTTCTCCAGCAAGGAACAACCCCAGCCCCCACGTGGAAAATGGCTCACATTGCACAAGAACTCAGAAGGTGCATGCTTGATGCTACCAGATTCGTAACCCTTGCCTTTCAAGTCATTCTCCTCCTCTTATGTTTCAAGGAGCAATTCCAACCTCCACGATTCAAAACTACCACGTGCCTGACAGGCCTGATCATCTCCAGTCACAATTGTCGCTCCATCCTCATTGGTAAGGGGCTCACAGAATTAGGAGCTCCTGTATGGTCATTGGCTATAGAAAACGAAACCCCCAGCCTTGAACTCTACCCCCAGGGCACCATGCAGTACTTGCCCCTTTGGACCGACATGGAGAAGGAAATCAAGGCCAGGCACCCTCACTGAGACTTACAGGATGCTTACATGCAGAAACTGATCTGTGAGTCCTTCGAGAAATGACTAGCAGACCTGGGACATCAGTGACTCATGAACCTGCCAGAGGAAATATGGGTGATGGAGGAGGGCATCCATGGGAAACTAGGATGACAGGTCCTTACTACTGTCACCACCCCTCCTACTTTCGTGCACCCCAGGGTCCCCCCAATGAGAATTACTTGGAGGGTCTCGTGCACTGGCTATCACACACTCATGAAGGAGGTTATCTGCCAATTCTGAACAAATTACAAGAATGTCTTGGCAAGGAAACATTGCTGCTAACCAAATGGGCCAACCATGAAGATGCTAGTCCTCCCCATCACTGTTAGCCCAAAACTACCCTTTATGCCAGGAGTGGGCTGAATGCAGGGGATTTGAGTGGTGCCAGCCTGAATTGCTCTCTATGCTGCAGCTCTGGTACAAGTGGGCTGCATGACTGATCAATCCAGCTCTATGGTCCCATGGCACCCCTCCTACACTACTCACCCACATGGAAGACTATGATCCCTACATCGCTGCAGCCACAGGGTCCTTGTGGCAGCCCTGTCCTGAGTCACCACCAGGGTGATGCATCAGACCATGCGCGAATATAGTCAAATATCCTGAAGAAGAACTTATGCCCTACGAGGATGATGAACCGCCCCCTACCTCCAATTTCACTCTACCTGAGGACACCAGCACTCCAACCAACAATACCCTGGAGACAGCAGCTGGACCAACTGAAAAGGTAGACCCTGACAATGTCTGGGGACCACTGGACATGCAGATGGACCAATTCCCAGTGGAATTTTACCCGTTTGTGTATCTGAAATTGGAGGAACACCTGGAGGAGGAGTTACTTGAGTGATATGGGTCAGGGGTTAAGCAGTGGCTCTATGAAGAGCCCTGCCTCACTCTCATCTTCATGGAAAGGGACTGTGCACATAGGGCCTTGGAAAGCCAGAAGTTAGCCACTAAGTTTTACCCTTCTGAGCCCTCTGCCCATGCTTGGCCATACGATGAAAGTCTCTACTGCCCATGGAGCCCTGAAGTTTCAGAGAGGGTGCTCAAGGTAATATCCTCATGAATCCACCAAAGGCTGGAGCTCTGCCCACTCCCACAGCCTATCTGGGTGAAGGGCAGCCCCTCACGACCCCCCGATATGAATTTCAAATCCATGGACTTGAGCAAGCTCTTCCACCCCAACGGTCCTCCACAAGTTCAAGGGCTTTCTCAAAGTCTCATGTCCCACTATCTTCTTACTTCCCAGGAGATCTTAATGCTCCTCGCTGAACGAATCGAGTATCTACATTTGCTCATGGTGTTTAATGCTAGAGAATTGCTTGAAGCCATGCAAAAATTGGATTCCTTAATGTGGAAGCACCTATCCTATCAGGACCCTGTCAAGTTTAACATCCAAATACCTTTCAGGGGCCCCCACCAAATCATGCTCGAGTGGCTCACCTGGGCTACCCCTGGAGTCAATCCCACCTCCCTCACCACTTGTGGCACATATGCAGGCAAGCAATTTTGCTGGAATGGATGGTATGAACATTATGAAATCATGTTCAATGACTTGGACCTCAAGGATATGGGTATTCTCCTGTTAGAATCCTGATGCCATGCTGGGGGGCAATGTAATATAGAGCCCCAACTCTTTAAGTATATACTTGTCACATCCTGTTTGTACCTTATGTAATAGCATGGCTGCGAGGATTCTAAGTCCCAGCAGCACCAGAATCAGAGCACTCTTTTGCCTGGACTTTGTAGCTCCCACTTGAACCGTGAAATCAACATAGCCATGCAGCAACTATGCGACCAAGTTGCATAACAAATCAACTGCATCAAGACCCACAATCTGTCACCATAGAGCATGGGCAGAGACAGATAAAGGGAGTTGCATATGAGCGTGACTCAGTTAGGTAAGTACACTCCTCTAGTGTACCCACTAACTACCCTTTCCCCCCCATAGATAGTAGCTGAGCCCTTTGGCCAGCTACTACCATCTTCCCTTACCCATTACCCCCTCTCCTCTCACTTCTCCCCTGTCCAAAGCGAAGCCAGTGCTTAGCTTCGTTTGCGGCCCTCCCACTCAAAGCCAGTGCTTAGAGCAGTTGGATTGCCTTCCTCCTTCTGTTCACAGGTCCCTTGAATCCGCCTTGTCTAACAACAACAAATACTGCAGTCCCTTGAAGTCAAGGACCATGTTATTACACTTTGTGTCTTCTTTGTGTCAAGAAATCAAACTCATCTTCAACTGTAGAGATATTTTTTGAATATAAATGAATCTAGGAACCTCTGTTCAGCAAGACCAAAGGAAACAGAAACAGCAGAGCACCTTCTGCATTATCTAGCCTTGCTACTTCATCTGAATGAACATTGTCATGCCAATAATCTGTTCTGGCACTGCTAAAATCAATACACATGGATATGGACCAGTCAAAGTTTGCAAGTGTATGAAGACTAATTGTAAGTATTCAGCCATCACTAATTTACTAGATCATATCATGTATGGCCTCAAGAGCACCTGGCAGCTCTGTATTGAGCAAGAATCCTTGGTTTGAGTGATTTGAGGATGCAGCATTCCCCACTACACCTCAAGGTTAGTATTAATTCCAGCCCCCTTTCTGCATCATGATCTCCTAGCAACACACATCTTGTGGTCTCCAGTGAGGAGATTCACCAGTGGGAGAAGGATGTAAAATGAGACAAATGATGCATTTCCCATTAGAATGTAATAGAGGAAGATCAATACCATGCATGGATATGGATGGGGTTCCAAAATGCTGAATGCCCAGTCCACTTCATCATATGAGCATACCCATATCTGGAAATCATGATGGGGATGGACAAACCATAGGAATTAAGGATTCCTTTCTTTTCCATGTATTCCATCCCTTGAATAAAAGTCCTCTAAGTTGACATTCAGATGGCCCCAATGATATACAACAATTGTAAGGGGAGTGGCATAGGATTACATCATCAGCTTATGTAAGTAGAGTGGCTATATAGGTGGAGGAAAACATTAGCAAGAGCCATGTTTTCTTCTGTCTATGAATGCCACTTTGGGTCATTTGTAGCATGGTTGATAAGCCTATAAGAATACACTAAGTACACCACTTACAACAATCCCATAGAGTCCAGAATATGGACATGATAAGGACTTACAATAATGCAATGAGGAATGAGCTCCCATCCCTCAAGTCTCAGCCCCCAGTTCTTGTATGCCAGATTGCCAAGCCTGACACCTCCCTCTGGTGCATGGCTGATGTTCTCAGCAATGCTGCATCTAGCAGGAACCCAACTCACATTCTTCTAGACCCTAGGAATGTGTTTTCCATTTCACTTGAGGCTCACTGTGTGCTAACACCATGTTTGTCATTCATTCTGGCAACAGACAAATAATCTTTGACTTGGGCTTGTGAAATAAGGGGAGCAAATGTATTTTATGCATCTCAATTAGCTTGTTGCATCACAAAGTGGAGAACTGGATGTGAGGCAGAATGTATGGTGCATCATGCCTTGCAATCAATGGTTTCAAGACTACAAAGAATACAGCACATTTTCAGTGAAATTCATCAACCAGGAGGAAATAGAGGCAGAAATGCACATTTGGCATTTTTGTGGATGTCTACTTTGCAGCTATTTCATTTTGGTTGAGATATGAATGAATGCCTGTCAGCTTTCTGGTATCATGAACCCCCTTCCAGTCCTGGAAAGCCAATGATATCAGTGGGAGCAGTGAAGGGCAGTGAGTAAATTCATTGATGTGGAGAGTAAAACTGAAGAGATCATATATAGTGGATTGAAAAGAAGGATTGAGAACCCATAACCCTTACATGGCTCTGACTGAATCTAATGGTAGGGTTATCAAACTGGGGCCCGCATTCTTGGCCACATCCTGCATCCTTCAGCTGCAGTCCCCACTGCACTCTTCTACTGCCCAGCATCCCTCACAGTCACATGCATGAGAGGAAGTGGAGGGGACTACAAGAACCGAGGCTCCACCTTCAATCTTGACAAAAGTCATAACTTTCGATAGAAACACCCAAGGATTTCTCTCAGTACTCCCAGAAACATTAACCAAGGGGCCTGCGAAGCATAATGGGCCACTTCTTTCAGTTTTGTTGAGGAGAGAAGGAGGCCTAAATATGAGCCATCCAAATCTTTTTGTGAGAATACAATGTTGCGGAGATCAGCTGGAACCCCTGAAGGAGGTAGTGTTGGGAGTGGTTGCGACTGCCTCGGAAACAGAATCCATTGGTGGTGTTCTCGCCACTCTCTGTATTCATCTTGACTTGAATTGCCAGCGGTCTCGTAGCATTGACATCCTTGGAACTGTCTTTGGGGTCCATCTGGTTTGTTAATTGCCAGTAGGTGAAGCACAAGGCCGAAAACTCTGAATATGAAACCATTACTGAGAGCTGGAATGAGTGATGCCATCTCAGTGAGATCTTGAGATGATAGACAAATCTCCGCCAATATACTTTGAGTTTCATGGCTTATGTCTCGGAGGAGTCACTGAGAATGAGAACCAAATCTGCTTCGAAGAACACCTACATTTGGGGCCTGTCCGGGGTTGACATTGTCCTTGTTTGCTCGGGGAGAAAATCGAGTGGTTTGACCCATCCCTTGGTAGTAATTTTGTCTCCCGACCAAAGAGCCAGGTGCCCAGATCAGAAAACATAGGTCATGCTGCATGAGGGCTAGAGTAGGAAGGAGGGCTCTGCCAAAGAAAGCAGTCGGAAACTGGAGTCCCTGCACCCCAAAGGGGTGACAACCACCAGTTTCGCAGACCATTCAGTTCGGTCGGGATGCGAGGCCACCATTCGTCGGCCGCCAAAGTGCCACAATAAATTCATTGAAACTTCGAAATGCAAGAGGAATCAGGATGCCCGGCGACAGATAACCCTCATGGGTGGGTCAACATTAGCCTCAGAGTGTTGTAAATGAGATCTCCAACTCCTTTCCTTAAGAAGGCAATGTCGTGGAGATCGGCTGGTGCCCCTGAAAGAGGGAAGTTACAATTGCATTGGAAACAGAGTCCATTCATGGGGGGGATCACGTTCTCACTGCTTTGGGGGTCCATCTGGCATGTTGATCGGCATTAGGAGAAACACTCTATACTCCTGACTGCCTTCGAGTGCCAAAAAGCCAGTGAATACGAAACCATCATTGGGAGCTTGAACCGCTGATGTCACCTCTTTTCTAGGATACCCTGAACAGGGGGAATGAGGGTGATGTCGACTTCTGCTTCCTTATTCAAATTGAACTGATCTGTTGGGAGCTCGTGGAGACCTTGACTAGAGTGACTAAGGGCCGATGGATCTTCAAGAGTATAATTTGACTCCAATTACTCTATCTTGGAGTTGTCACGGCAAACCAGAATCGAATCTGGTGTGATGAACATCTACATTGGGTTGCATGTTTCAGGGATGAGGTTTTGAGGGCCTTGACATTATCGTCCTCGTGCTTGACGATATCTCTAATGGCGTGAGACACTGAAAGAGCTCTCCCAGCATTTTTGTCCCAAGACCAAAGAGTCGAACGCCCAAGGCAGAAAGCACCAGCTCTGGCCTGAAGGTGTCACGGCCCCGGCTTTCATAAAACATCGAGTTCAGGTGAGATGCATCACGAGGTCTCGTTGGTTCTGCCGATACTCTTTTTGGGATACAAGAGGAACCAGGACTCCCAGTGGGGGAACCCCTTGAGTAAAATACATCGACTAGAGAGCCTCAAGTGTCAACATGTCAATGTTGGAGGAAAGCAATATAGAGCAATCAAGGAGAGACCAATCCTCTGAAATTGCACCCATTTCTGAATATTGGGAACAGAGGTGTACAAGAACAATTTGTGCCTAACCAAAATCACTTGAGGCACCAAGAAGATCACAGAAGTCACCAAGCAAGAAAGAGGAAGGAGAGACTAGACTGTTAATTTATTGAGCAAACCAGAGGGGAACGATGTTGATGATATTGTACCTGCCCACATTGAGAGCGTGCGGACGGCCACGGTCACCAGGAAAATGAGCCAACAGAATTTACCATCACCACCAAGAAGTAGGGCCTTGAGGCAAGGTCATGACAATCGATCCCAATCTTGCTCTCATTAATCTCATCAAATATCTTATCCACACAGATTGAGGACAACCTGTTGTTGGAGGGGCAAATCCCTACTATGTGCAAACCCTATCCAAGGATGATCTTTCAATTAAATGAACCATTTCTCATGTCAATCCGGATGTCAATTCCCACGTCGTCATTCATTTGAGAACAAGCCTGAATCCCATATGCCTAGAATCCATGAATCCGTGTCATTCCTTTACCTATACACGAGCCAATTTATTGTTCATCCATGGCACTTCAACAGGCCACCCTAAATTCCACCTTTTTATGCCATACCTCAATGTGGCAATAGCAATTCAACTTGCTTGCTTTGTTTGACCTTCAATCAGTCTCCACTTCCAGTACATGCTTCCTGTTGCCTCAAGGGCGACTCTAATGAATTGTGATTATGTAACACAACGGATTACACACCCCGGGCCTTCGCAGACTTGTCACATGACAAATAGGGGCTAATGCGGTGCTCTCAAGGAGTAAACACGGAATATCTCCCTCAGTTTTGACCGGATCGACTCGGCAAGATAGCGCCCAGAAGGCTACGATTCACACCTTTCATACGATACCAAACACGAGCCGAACGAATCAAAACTGCACCTTCCAGGTCGATTTTACTATGTGTTTCATATATCCCTTCAGTATTTTTCGATTTTCTCAGTCAGTTTTGATCCAATTCGTTCGGGACAAGCACGCCTAGAAAGCTGTCGACAGTTTTCATCCAATGGTACCAAGGGAAAAATGAGCGGATTAAAACTCGGCTCTCTACAATTTAACTCCCCCATGTCTCATTTCATTATTGCCTCCGCTTTTTTGATTATTAATGGCAATTATTCTCTGCCCCTCTTATATCCGACGAAGAGTACTTCTAGGACGACCAGTTCCACCATTCCCCAAGGGATTCTGTGCAGTAGGAGAGGAGGAATAGCTTGGTTAAGCCATATTCCCCTATTCTGACTTGATTTTGGAATATCTCCTTCAGTTTTGAAGCTTTTGACTTGATTTATTTTTCATCATTTTCGCCTTAACCCCACCTTTCTGCCGGTTACCATAGCATTTTTCTGTGATGTATATTAAGTGCAGGAGATGCGAATTTCTACAATTTTCCCCCTCCCCAGTTTTGAGGCACTGATGTATTGCCGCTGGTTCCTTGGGTGAATTCCACCAAGACTACTACACTTTGTCTAGGGCCTCAAGAGGAGAGCCTTAGGGTGTGGTTTTGTGACCCATATTCATTCTTTGTTCTATTGCTTGGGCAGGTGTTGCTTACAGCATTAGATTTCTATTCCAAAAGACCTTCCTTCCTTCGAGCCCTAACATTCGGATTGATCCTGTGGTCCCCTCTTTTCATTCTTGATTCCATATCGTGGACTGTGGCTGGATTCCTCCCCTTCGTTTCCCGCTTACACCGTACTCATTCCGTCCTTTGCTCCTCACAAATTCACCTGGTCTGCCAACACTTCCCCATCGTCTAGATGAAGTGGTCCCTCAACCCGGGGAAGACTGCCAAAGGTCTCTCCTTAGCCATCCTCCAGCCCCTCCACCACCTCCTTGACGCAATTCCAATCCTGGGTGCCAAGGCCAGCATTGGCATTCTCCTCGATGTCGTCGAAGGCATTGACGTTAGTATCATACTCCCCTTGTTTTCAAACTGTCAGTCCTCATCGCTCTCTGTGTCCTTCCAGAAAATTTCCCGGAACTCCTCAACATTACTAGAACTAGAAAACCATATTCGATTCCTAACCAATCTCCTGGAGCCCCTGACAAAAATGGATCGGAGCAATATCTCATCTGGCCTGAAGGATGATGTGCGGAAGTTGAGCAAGTGAGTACCAATGCTTTGATTGATAATATGTGTGCCACTGATACATGCCTCATCCAAATTAGAGATTTGGAGCATATTGCCTCCAGTGTCCAGTCAAAATCTTCCGCAGGCGGTGTACGTCGCTTCTTGGAATGAAAGAAAGATGAACACAATCTACCTACTTTTTCCCAAAACCTCAAGGCAGCTCTCGACCGTTTTCATGTGTGTTTGTCCACAATATTTGTGCCCTCCATCCTCCTGACTGGCATGGATGATCTAGGTTAGCCAAACACTCCGTCAAGAGCAAGAATTGCTTCTCAAAAGTAAGATTCCCTCCACTCCCTACTGTTCATTTGCTGAGATGGGCTTTCACAGAACGATCTGCGGCCGTCATGTCTCTCCCTCATGCTAATTCTGCGGCCTACAATTCCGGCTGTGAGGATGCCCCCTCGTCATGCTTCGAAGGCACTCGTGTTTCAATACTGACAGAGATCATGTCATGGTTGGAGAGCGTGGAAAGTGGCATGCCACCTGTGTACTGGCTCATTGGACTGGCCGGAATCAGCAAGTCAACAATTGCGAAAACGGCAGCCGAATGAGCAGACAAGAATGGGATGCTAGGGGGGAGTTCCTTCTTTTCCCGGAGCGATGCGCCTTTGTGCAATGCAAACCTTGTCTTCCTGATGCTTGCATTCCAACTTGCACTGTCGGATACCGAGTTCAAAAATGTCATTGGGGAGGCGATACAACAAGACCCGATGTTGGGTCACAAGAACACATTCTCCCAATTCAAAGGATTGATCTTGAAGCCCCTTGGTTGACTCAGCATAAGCCAACAGACGAGACTTATCATGCTTGATGCACTCGACGAGTGTGAAGAACAGGGCACTGACACAATCTTACAACTACTACTTTCTCACGCTTCACAATTACCCTTCCTCCGTGTCTTAATTACCAGTCGCCTGGAGCCACACATCTCGTCGGTCTTCACTGAGGCCAGGAACCTTGCCAAGAGAGTTCTTCACAACATTGAAGCGTCTGTCATTGAGGAAGACCTCCGGCTTTACATTCGGTCTGAACTGGGGAAGATTTTAAAGAGGCTCAAGCTTGGCAGCATTCCAGATTGGACGGATGGGGAAATCAATTCACTGGTTGAGAAATCAGGGAAATTGTTCATTTATGCAGCGACATCGATCCGATTCATTGGCGACGCTCGTGTTCAAGATCCTCGTGGCCATCTATGCCTTATACTGGATACACAGCTCACCAAGGAATCAGAAGTAACAGCTTACTCACAGCTGGACAGCTTGCACATTGGAGTCCTTCAGAACTCGCTCTCAGATTTCAACCATAAAGCGATCATGAAACGGTTTCAAATGGTGGTGGGCAGTATTGTGTTGCTTTGGCAACCTCTCCCTCTCGGCTTGTGGGCACAGTTTGTGCAGTGTACACTCGATGACGTTGACACCACTCTCTGTCACCTTCGTTCCGTGATCATCCCTCCTTTGGCTCTGGACGAGGCCCCTTGTATTTATCACCCCTCATTTTGTGACTTCATTATGGATCCTTCACGATGCTCTATCCCCAACTTTGTCATTGTGGCTGTACCAGATCAAGAGCTACGGCACGTGTTGCAATGCCTCAAGCTTATGGAAACCTTCTTGAGGCAGGACATCGCAGGGATCTTGGATGTGTCGCTTTTGAACAGCAAGGTGAAGGGATCGGAGGAGAAAGTGAGGGATGCACTATCTGTGGAGGTGCAGTACACGTGCAGGTATTGGGCGTTGCATCTGTCGTGTGTGGAATTGGGGGAGAAGCGAGTGGTGGAGGCGCTGGAGGGATTTTCGAAGTGGTTACTTTTGATGTGGATCGAAGCAATGAGCTTGATTGGCAGTCTCTCTAGTGCCATAGTCTCGATAGAAGGAGCGCACCAGTGGGCAGTAAGTGTCTTCACTATTGGGTGTCGGATCAGCAATTGATTGGAGAGTGCTTTCGATGACAGATGAATTCGAAGTGCGAGGTGATTGTGATCACTCTATTGGACAATGCACGGCAGTTCATTCTCGCTCACTGTGAACTGATACAGGAGAGTGCACTGCAGGTGTATCATTCTGCTTTGGCATTCACACCATATGACACTGCACTATACAAAACATATTCAAAAGATGTTAAGAGTTGTATCAGAGTGCTGCAGGGTGCAGATGCACAATGGCCACAGAACTTGAGCACATTGATTAGCCATTCTGGTGCAATTAACTCAGTTGCATTTTTACCAGATGGTCTATGGCTTGCATCAGGCTCAGATGACTGTACCCTACAACTGTGGGATGCCATATCAGGACAACACATTGCAACCCTTCAGGGCCATTCTGGTACTGTTGAATCTGTAGCATTTTCACACAATGGTTTATGGCTTGCATCAGGTTCATGGAATCACATCCTGCACTTGTGGGATGTGATGTTGGGCACATGCATTGTCACTCTTCAAGGCCATTCTGGGGCTGTTTCCTCAGTTGCATTTTCACCTGATGGTCAAAGGCTTGCATCAGCCTCACATGATCACACCCTATGCTTGTGGGATCCTATGTTGGGGATGCACATTGCAACTCTTCAAGGCCATTCTGAGTCAGTTTCCTCAGTTGCATTTTCACCTGATGGTTTGCAACTTGTGTCAGGCTCTGATGATCATACCCTATGCTTGTGGGATGCCATATCAGGTGCCCATGCTGCAACTCTTACCAGTCATTCTAAGGATGTGACCTCAGTTGCATTTTCATCTGATGGTCTTCACCTTGCATCAGGCTCACATGATGAAACTGTATGTTTGCGGGATGCTGTATTGGGTGTGTGCATTGCAACTCTTCAGGGCCATTCTGGTTTTGTTGTGTCAGTTGCATTTTCACCCAATGGTTCATGGCTTGCATCAGGCTCATGGGATGAGACTATATGTGTGTGGGATGCCATGTCAGGCACACACATTGCAACTCTCCATGGCCTCTCTGATGCAGTCAACTCAGTCACATTTTCACCTGACAGTTTATGGCTTGCATCTGGCACCCAGGATGGTGCCCTATGCTTATGGAATTCTATGTCAGGCACACCCATTCCTGCCCCCTATGCCCATTCCAATTCAATTAGCTCACTTGCACTGTCACCTGATGGTTTGTTGCTTGCATCAGGCTCACATGATCATACTCTACACTTGTGGGATGTCATCTCTGGTGCACACATTGCAACTCTTGAAGGCCATTCTGGTCAGGTTACCTCAGTTGCATTCTCACCTGATGGTGTACAGCTTGCATCTGGCTCATATGATAATGCTGTATGCTTGTGGGATGCCAAGTCAGCCAGGCACATTACAACTCTTCTAGGCCACCATCATGAAGTTACCTCAGTTGCATTCTCACCTGATGGCTTGCGGCTTGCATCAGGCTCAACAGATAGGAATTTATGCTTGTGGGATCCCATATTGGGTGCACACATTGCAACTTCTTACTGTTCTAATCTGGTTAAATCAGTTGCATTCTCACCCAATGGTTTACAGCTTGCATCAGGCTCATATGGTAAGACTGTATACTTGTTGGATGCTATGTCAGGTGCACATATTGCAACTCTTCATGGCCATTCTGATTGGGTTACCTTGGTTGCCTTTTCACCTGATGGTTTATGGCTTGTATCTGGCTCATTTGATCACACTGTGTGCATATGGGATGCCATATCCAGGGTGTGTATTGCCACTCTTAATGTTGATTCTTGGAATATTCTAGATTTGGCATTTTCCTTTGATGGTCATACCCTCATCTCCCAGACTTCTACAAACACCTTTGCATGGGATTTGACATCTCAACCCCCTCAATTAGTCTCTTCCTCAATTCTGGAGGCCTTGCCTCCTACTATCAGCCTCAGTTCTCTCATGTGGTGTATGGTGGGCAGGTGGATCCAGGCACTGGACTCAGAGGGCCATCCTGTGGCCCATATATGCTATATCCCTCCCCATTATTCCCCATGGACTGGTGTTCAGGCATCAAGTCCACTCAATCAACCCAGAGTTGCAGTTGGATGTGGGGATGGTCATGTTATAATTGTGGATCTTCAAGATCATCCATTTGTACAGAGGCTTCAACATGCAGAAACTCCTTATAGATAGTATATTATTATTTTAACACCCTTTGTGTCTGCTTTGTGTCAAGAAACCAATATGTCTCATCTTCAACTGTAGAGATATCTTTTTAATATAAATGAATACAGGAACCTTTGATTAGCAAGACCAAAAGGGACACAGAAAGAACAGAGCACCTTCTGGATTCCCTAGCTTTACTATTTCATCTGCATGAACATTGGCATGCACATACTTTGTTCTGGCACTGCAGTCTTGATGAGTTTTTTTTCTCAGATGAACTCACCTGTGGGGATGTGGTGGCTGAAACCATGAATCTGCTCTGAGATAACAGTCATAGTGGGAATCATGACAGGCACAGACAACCCTTAGTAATTAAGGTGCCTTTCCTTTTCATGTGTTGCATCCCCTGAATAACAGTCTCCTCTGAATCAACATTTAGATGTTAATTTGGGCACAAGCATCACAACCCTTCAAGCCCATTCTACTGAAATTGTAGTCATTGCATTCTCCCAAGATGGCCACACCCTCATCTGCCAAGTTACTGTAATACAGAGGCCTTTGCATGAGATTTGACATCCTATCCTCCTCAATTGGTCTCTGGCTCAATTATGGAGACTTTCCCCCCCACTATAGACCTTAGTTCAATTGTGTGATCTGGAGTGGGTGACTGGATCCAGGCACTGGATTCCCATGCCAATCATCTTAAGGTAGGCCTCATTCATACTCATCAAGTCTCCAGCAATTGCCAGATCAATCACATGATGGGTTAAAGTTAGGGTTTAGGTGCTCAAATTTCAGGAACCCATAGCCAACTTTGATGTAGCTTTCCTAGGCTCTGGCTATGATGGTGAGCTATGATTCTCCATTGAGTAAACTTATTCCTATCTAAGCTAAGCACTGATTTCTTTCTCTAGGTCCATCATTAGTGTGTGTGGGAGGACATGGTGACCCCAATACTTTTTATTGGCCCATGCTGCTTGCATGCCATTTAGCCCCTTATGGCATGCATCCATAAATCATGATGAATGGGTAAAAAATCTACTGGAGTGAATGAGGAGGGGTGAATTCTGTAGGGTGCCACAACTCACTGACACATTGAAACAATAGGATCCGATTCTAGAGCACTCATCACATTCTGCTCCAGCTCCATCTGATTTGAAGACTCCAGATATTGGCAATATACATGCTTTGTGTATCCCCAATTGTTTTCAATGAAATTGCATTCACAATGGAAGTGAGGGTAGAAGATGACTTGCATGGCATGATTTGACACCTGAGTCATCAATATGCTTGCCCAAAAAGGCAATAACAGAGATTGCCATTGCATCAGCAAGATCCAATTTCCTTTTTAGGAAGTGCTCAAAATCCCAGCTGCCCAAATCAAAGATGCCCAAAAAGTGATTCTGAAGCTTTTCTCATGATCACAATTTTCTTTGTCTATCTCCTTTGTTGGAAAAATCCATATTATGTAATGCAGCATTTTTCTCAATGTAAGAACTTGGCCTTCATTATTATAGTAGGCCTGCTCAATTCTGGTGAAAGGAATTTGTGAATGGCAAACTTTTTTCAACTTTTTCTCACTTGGTGCTCTAAAAGGGAATTACCAGGTGAAATGAGGTGAAACAGAAATGTGCACAATATTTGTGAAGCTCCAACAAAAACATGAATAAAGCTGCTCAATCCCTGTGAAAGCTTGCTGAAAGGGATGGTAAAGAAATTCCTCAATAAACTCCAGTGTTTCTGGGGTCACCAGATCCAAAAAAGTTATCAACAAGAGTGAGAGTTGATGTTCACAACAGTTTTGATTGCATACAGGCATGGTGAAAGTTTAGATCCGGCTGAGCAACTTTCAAACTTTGTTGGTCTTGGCAAGACCCAAACTTAGATCAGAAAAAGATATTTTGGTCATTCGCAAGCAGAATTAAGAAGAATTGAGCAGGCCTAGTAATGATGGCAATAATGGCCAATAACTCAATACAAAAACACACCATGAAGTGAGCTGGAATGACCCGAGGCAGGAAGGAATGGGTAAAATGGGCTAAATAGCTATGAACCACAAGATCCTGCAGGATTCTGGACACAGCAAGACACATCATTATGCATCATCATGCATTATCATGAGAATTATACACATGAAGCCATTTTAATGCCAAATTATGGTATATTACATAATACGGATTTTTCCGACATTACTGAGGAATTTTTTCCAAATTCTTTCACCGCAGATTAGTAGATGGGATTCATATCCATCATCCATTGTGATGTGTTGTTGAGTAGGGGATGGGGTGGAGGTGACCGGTAGGTGCTGGAGACTTGATGAGTATGAATGAGGCCTACCTTACACATATCTGCTATATCCCTCCCCATTGTATTCTGAACTCGGGCTCTACTCCCCAGAAATCCAATGTGCCGCATCAATTCCAACTTGCTGTTGGATGTGGGGATGGCCATGTTGTAATTTTAGATCCTGAAGATCATCCATGTGTACATAGACTCATGATGGCATCATAGATGGTATTGTATTATGTAGGATTTTTTTAGGTGGTAATGAGCCTGAGGCCTTGACAATTTGCATCAAAGAAACCAAGGTATCCCGTCTACGACTATGGAGATATCCTTTCGATACAGACAAGTCCAGGAAGCTCTGATCTGCTAGACCGGGGGAGACCACGTACCACATTGCCTAGCCTTGATGTTCTGTCTGCATTAACAATGTCAGGCGTGTCCTTAGTCTGTAGTTCTTTTTTTCTCGAAGACGAGATCAACTACGAGGGTGTCGCAGCGGAAACTATGAATTCGCCTAGAGACAGAGGGATTCATGACATAGGATTGATACGCACGGATAGTCAAAGCTTGCGAGTGCATTGAACCCACCAATACTGAGAATAATTCAGCGGTCAAGATATTTAGGGTCGTTTAGTTTATATCACGTACAGCATCGAGAGCACACCGCAGCTCTGTATTTGGGCGGGAATCCTCGGTTTGAGGGGTTCGAGGATACTCTTTCCAGAACACAATCCCCCGACGATGGATCTTGTGTGTCTACGTCAGAAGATTCATTGACGGGACGACGTCGTAAAATGGGATGGCACCTGTCTAGTCAGAAAGCAATCGAGTGAGACCAACACTAGTGTGCGCGGATATGGACGAGATTCTAGAATGTTGGATGCCTTCTCTATTTCCCCATCCCTCACGCTTACATCCATGAGAGGAGGTGGAGGGGACCTCTGTGGGAACGGAGGATTCTCCTTGGATATCGACCCCAGCCGTAGCTTTCGACAGAGACGCAGAAAGATTCCTCTCACCGAGGAGCCTGGGGACCATAATCGGCCACTTCTTCGGGAATGACAGGCGTAAAAGAGACCTCTCCAACTCTTTTCCTAGGAAGACAATGTCGCGGAGATCGGCTGGTGCCCCTGAAGGAGGGAAGTTACGATTGCATTGGAAACAGAGTCCATTCGTGGGGGGGATCACGTTCTCACCACTTTGGGGGTCCATCCGGCTTGTTGATCAGCGTTAGGAGAAACACTCTATGCTCCTGATCGCCCTCGAGTGCCGAAAAGCCGGTGAATACGAAACCATCACTGAGAGCCCGAACTACTGACGTCACCTCTGTTTTAGGATACACTGAATTAGCGGAACGAGGGCGATCTCGACGTTCGCTTCCTTATTCAAATTGAACTGATCCGTTGGGAACTCGTGGAGACCTTGAGGGGAGCGACTAAGGGCCAACAGATCTTCGAGAGTGTAATGTGACTCCGATTGCTCTGTCTCGGAGTCGTCACGGCGAACCAGAATCGAATCTGGTGCGATGACCATCTACGTCGGGGTGCATGTTTCGGGGATGAGGTTTCGAGGGCCTTGACATCATCGTCCTCGTCTGCTTGACGATATATCCGATGCCATGCGTGAGACACGTAGAAAGCGCTCTCCCTATCATTTTCGTCACAAGACCAAAGAGCCGAGCGCCTGAGGCAGAAAGCACCAGCTCTGGCATGGACGGTATTCAGAAACACCCCGAAGTCAGCCGCTTTCATAAAACATTCAGTTCAGGCGAGATACATCGCGGGCTCTCATTGGTTTCGCCGATACTATCTTCTGGGATACAGGAGGAACCAGGATGCCGGGTGGGAGATAACCTCTTGAATAAATATACATCGACTTGAGAGCCTCAATGTCGACATATCAACATCTGAAGAAAGCAATATAGAGCAATCAAGAGACGAAATCCTCTGAAATTGCACCTATTCTGAATACTGGGAACAGAGGTGTAACAAAAGATCGAGAATGGACCTAGTTAACGTGTGCCTAGCCAAAATCACTTGAGGCAGCAAGGGGATCATGGAGGTCACCAAGCCGGAAAGAGAAAGGAGGGACTAGAGTTGTAATTTGTTAAGCAAACCAGAGGGGAGCGATGTTGACTACATTGTACCTGCCCGCATTCAGAGCGCGAACGGCCACGGTCGAACCCAAATGAGGCAACGGAACTTCCCGTGACCACCAAGAAGCAGGGCCTCAAGGCAAGGTCATGACAATCGATCCAGACCTTGCTCTCGTTAATCTCATCGAATCTTCCATCCGCACAGATTGAGGGAGACCTATAGTCATTCTATCCTTTTCTCCTCACGAATTCACCTCTGTCTACCAAGCCTTCCCCATCGTCCGGATGAAGTGGTCCCTCAACCCGGGGAAGACCGCCAAAGGTCTCTCCTTAGCCATTCTCCAGCCTCTCCACCTCCTCCTCGACGCAATCCCAATCCCGGGTGCCAAGGACGGCATTGGCATTCTCCTCGATGTCGTCGAAGGCATTGACGTTAGTATCATACTCCCCTCGTTTTGAAACCATCCGTCCTCATTGCTCTCTGTGTCCTTCCAGAAAACTTCCCGGAACTCCTCAACGCTACTAGAACTAGAAAATCATCTTCGATCCCTAACCGATCTTCTGGAGCCCCTGACGAAAATGGACCAGAACAATATCCCATCTGGCCTCAAGGACGATGTGCGGAAGTTGAGCAAGTGAGTACCGACGCTTTGATTGATAATATGTGTGCCACTAATATATGCGTCGTCCAATTAGAGGTTTGGAGCATATTGCCTCCAGTGTCCAGTTAAAATCTTCCGCAGGCGGTGTACGTCGCTTCTTGGAACGAAAGAAAGATGAACACGATCTACCTACTTTTTCCCAAAACGTCAAGGCGGCTCTCGACCGTTTTCAGGTCTGTTTGTCCACAATATTTGTGCCCCTCCATCCTCCTGACTGGCGTGAACGATCCAGCTTAGCCAAACGCTCCGTCAAGAGCAAGAATTGTTTCTCGAAAGTAAGATCCCCTCCACTCCCCACTGTTCGTTCGCTAAGACCAGCTTCCACAGAACGATCTGTGGCCGTCATGTCTCTCCCTCGCGCTAATTCTGCGGCCTACGATTCCGGCCGTGAGGATGCCCCCTCGTCATGCCTGGAAGGCACTCGTGTTTCAATCCTGACAGAGATCATGTCATGGTTCGAGAGCATGGAAGGTGGGACGCCGCCTATATATTGGCTCGTTGGACTCGCTGGAATCGGCAAGTCGACGATTGCGAAAACGGCGGCCGAACGAGCGAACAAGAATAGGATGCTAGGAGGGAGTTTCTTCTTTTCCCGGAGCGACGCACCTTTGCGGAATCCGAACCTTGTCTTCCCGACGCTTGCGTTCCAACTCGCACAATCAGATAACGAGTTCAAAAACGTCATCGGGGAGGCGATTCAACAAGACGCAACGTTGGGTCACAAGAACACATTCTCCCAATTTGAAGGATTGATCTTGAAGCCCCTGGGCCGATTTGGCTCAAGCCGACAGACGACACTTATCGTGCTTGACGCACTCGATGAGTGTGAAGAACAGGGCGCTGACACAATCTTACAACTACTACTTTCTCACGCTTCAAAATTACCCTTCCTCCGCGTCTTAATTACCAGTCGTCCGGAGCCACACATCTCGTCTGTCTTCACTCAGGCCAGGAACCTCGCCAAGAGAGTTCTTCACGATATTGAAGCCTCTGTGATCGAAGAAGACCTTCGGCGTTACATTCGGTCCGAATTGAGGAGGATTCGAAAGAAGCTCGAGCTTGACAGCATTCCGGATTGGACAGAGGGAGAAATCAATTCTCTGGTTGAGAAATCTGGGAAATTGTTCATTTACGCAGCGATATCGATCCGATTCATTGGCGACCCTCGTGTTCGAGATCCTCGTGGTCATCTACACCTGATACTGGATGCACAGCTCACCAAGGAATTGGAGGTAACACCTTACTCGCAGCTGGACAGCTTATACGCTGGGGTCCTTCGGAACTCGCTCTCGGATTCTAACCGTAAAGCGATTGTGAAGCGGTTTCAAACAGTGGTAGGCAGTATCGTGCTGCTTCGGCAACCTCTCCCGCTGGGCTCGTTGGCGGAGTTTGTCCGGTGCACACCCGATGATATTCATACTGCTCTCCGTCACCTTCGTTCCGTGATCATCCCTCCTTCCGCTCCGGACGAGGCCCCTCGTATTTATCACCCCTCATTTCGCGACTTCATTATGGATCCTTCGCGATGCTCTATCCCCGACTTTGTAATTGTTGCCGGACCAGATCAAGAGCTACGGCACGCGTTGCGATGCCTTGAGCTTATGGCAACCTTCTTGAGGCAGGACGTCGCAGGGATCTCGGATGTGTCGCTTTTGAACAGCGAGGTGAAGGGATTGGAGGAGAAAGTGAGATATGCACTACCTGCAGAGGTGCAGTACGCGTGCAGGTATTGGGCGTCGCATCTGTCGTGTGTGGAATTGGGGGAGAAGCGAATGGTGGAGGTGTTGGAAGGATTTTCGAAGCGGTCAATTTTGATGTGGATCGAAGCGATGAGCCTGATTGGGAGTGTTTCTGATGCTGTAGCCCTGATGGAAGAGGCGCACCGATGGGCAGTAAGTGTATTCACTATTGGCCGTCGGATCAGCAATTGATTGAAGAGTGATTCTGATGACAGACGAAATCGCAGTGCGAGGCAACGGTGATTGCTTTGTTGGCTGATGCACGGCGATTCCTTCTCATTCACCGTGAACTGATACGGGGGAGTGCACAGCAGGTGTATCATTCTGCCTTGGCCTTCACACCATATGACACTGCACTATACAAGACATATTCAAAAGATGTAAAGAGTTGTATCAGAGTGCTGCAGGGTGTAGAGGCACGATGGCCGCAGAGCTTGAGCACATTGATTGGCCATTCTGATACAGTTAACTCAGTTGCATTTTCCCCTGATGGTCTATGGGTTGCATCGGGCTCAGATGACCATACCCTGTGCTTGTGGGATGCCAAGTCAGGAGAGTGGATTGCAACTCTTGAGGCCCATTCTGATTCAGTGGAATCAGTTGCATTCTCACCTGATGGTTTACAGCTTGCATCAGGTTCATGGGATAAGACCATATGCTTGTGGGATGTCATGTTGGGCACATGCACTGTAACTCTTTGAGGCCATTCTAAGAGCATTCATTCAGTTGCATTTTCACCTGATGGTTTCAGGCTTGTATCAGGCTCAGATGATCATACCCTATGCTTGTGGGATGCCATGTTGGGGATGCACATTGCAACTCTTCAAGGCCATTCTGGTTCAGTTTTCTCAGTTGCATTTTCCCCTGATGGTTTGCAGCTTGTGTCAGGCTCATGGGATCATACCCTATTCTTGTGGGATGCAGTGTCAGGCACCCACATTGCAACTCTTCACAGTCATTCTGATAAGATTTCCTCAGTTGCATTTTCACCTGATGGTCTACACCTTGCATCAGGCTCACTTGATCATACCATATGCTTGTGGGATGCTATATTGGGTGTGCACATTGCAACTCTTCAAAGCCATTCTGATTTTGTTAGGTCACTTGCATTTTCACCCAATGGTTTGTGGCTTGCATCAGGCTCAAGTGATCAGACCATATGCTTGTGGGATGCCATGTCAGGCACACACACTGCAACTCTCCATGGCCACTCTAATGCAGTCACCTCAGTCACATTTTCACCTGACAGTTTATGGCTTGCATCTGGCTCCTCTGATGATACCCTATGCTTGTGGGATCCCATGTTGAGCACACCCATTACCACCCCTCATGGCCATTCCAATTCAGTTTTCTCAGTCACATTTTCACCTGATGGTTTATTGATTGCATCAGGCTCACTTGATCATACCTTATGCTTGTGGGATGCCATGTCTGGTGCACACATTGCAACTCTTGAAGGCCATTCTGATTGGGTTGTCTCAGTTGCATTCTCACCTGATGGTGTACAGCTTGCATCTGGCTCATGTGATGATACTATATGCTTGTGGGATGTCAAGTCAGCCATGCACATTATGACTCTTCAAGGCCATTCTAAGATTGTTACCTCACTTGCATTTTCACCTAATGGTTTATGGCTTGTGTCAGGCTCCAATGACAATACTGTGTGCTTGTGGGATGCTGTGTTGGGGATCCACATTGCAACTCTTCCTGGCCATTCTGAGCCAATTGTCTCAGTTGCATTTTCACCTGATGGTTTGCAACTTGTGTCAGGCTCCCGTGATCATACCCTATGCTTGTGGGATGCTACATCAGGCACACCTGTTGCAACTCTTGAAGGCCATTCTGATCAGGTTACCTCAGTTGCATTTTCACCTGATGGTTTATGGCTTGCATCAGGCTCATGTGATTGTACTGTGCACCTGTGGGACACCACATCAAAGGTGTGCATTGCAACTCTTGAAGTCAATTCCAGGGACATTCAAAATGTTGCATTTTCTTGTGATGGTCATACCCTCATCTCCCAAACCCCTACAAAGATCTTTGCTTGGGATTTGACATCCCAACCCCCTCAATTACACACTTCCTCACTTCCAGAAGCCTTCCCTCCTACCATGAACCTCAGTTCTCTCATGTGGTATAGGGTGGATGGGTGGATTCAGACCCTGGACCCACAGGGCCATCCTGTTGCCCATATATGCTATATCCCACCCCATTATTGCCCAAGGACTGCCCCTCAGGCATCAAGTTTGTTTGGTCAACCCAGAGTTGCAGTTGGATGTGGGGATGGCCACATTGTAATTGTGGATCCTCAAGATCATCCACTTATACAAAGGCTTGAACATGGAGCAACTCCCTCATAGATGGGATTTTATTATTTTAAACACCCTCTATGTCTTCTTGTGTCAAGAAACCAATATGTCTCATCATCAAATGTTGAGATATTTTCAATATAAATGGATCCAGGAACCTCTGATAGCAAGACCAAATGAAAGAGAACACCAGACCACCTTCTGGATTACCTAGCCTTACCACTTCATTGTCATGCACATAATCTATTCTGGCACTGCACTCCTAGTGAGTTTGTTTTTCTCAGGGACAATCACTTATGAGGACCAGGCTGGTCAGCCAATTATCAGTATCTAATTAGATATACAGCCCATGGGGCCCCTGGTGGCCCCTGTGGGCTAACTTGGATGGGCTCAGGGGGACCCAAGTACTGATCCAGTGGCCCCTCAGAACTGCCTCCAAAGGCCTCATTTCAAACCCAAGTATTTTCTAAGTTCAGCTAGGGGCCCCCCACAATTAACTTAATGGTTTTGGTGGTTTCTGTATTATTTTTGCTAAGTACATATGTAGATAACATGGACTTAGTCTTCATCACTACTAGTCTCACTTCCCATATCATCAGAATGACCCTCATGAAGGAGGTCTGTAGCTGTGAGTAGGACTAGGTCAGCAATAACTGGCTGAGGCTCCAGCTCAAATTCTTCATCATCATCTGAGCCATCCACCTGGAGAAGCCCACTGTCCATTTGTCTGACCTTGGCAACTTTGGGATTGCTGCTTGTTCAGCTAAGGACCCTGCCAACTTGGACAGGGGTTGGATAGGCACCCTGCAATCAAGCTGAGCCTTGGTCTCACTAGTCAAGGCTCTGCCACCTCATTGAGGGAAATCAGTCCAAGAGATGCCATATTGAGGCATGTTGGATTGAGTGACATTGGATTGAGTGACCTCAGATTGAGCGACCTTGGACTGAGCAACATTGCGGGCTAATGCATCAATGGAGCATCCCCACCTCTTGCCCAAATCTATAAGCCACTGAGCATGTTTCTGCAAGAAGAACTGGAGCTCAGCATCCTCTGTAGGTAGACTAAATTAGCACACCCTTCTGCCAGATATCACCCCCTTACCTTTGGAAGCTTGTAAAACAGCAATCAACACTGCCAATTCATCATTGAACCAATGCTGCAAAGAGGACCATTCATGTTCACAGAGATATAGCTCATCATGGCAATTCATGATTTCTTGAACAATTTGAATCCCATTTCAGACATCCTCATCCCCTAGCCAAGGAGGGACCTGTCCACCAAATTCATCATCTGCAAGTCCAATATCTTGCCAGATATCATTGTCCACATCAAGACTAAAAAGACCCTCCATCTCAATGGGAGGATGTCAGGGCCATGCTGCGACAAGGGCACCAAACAAATGTAAACACAAATAATTCTGGCTAAGTCTGGTGTAAGTCTGGCTAAGTCCGCAAGAATCCGGGCAAGAATGAGATAAGGAGGTTAGGGATGTCAGAGGAGCAGTCCAGCAGCCCGGAAGGGACTAGGTGGAAATGAGCACAGTGGTCCTTAAGCTTGTGGAGTCGACTGGATAATACTCAGAGCTGTAGTCCGGAGTAACAGCGGAAATCCTGAGATTATGTAATATGAATATGGAATACATGAAGGCTGACCTGTAGTCTGGAGTAACAGCGGAAATCCTGAGAGACCAAAGCTGGGGTCTCTGGACTTCACTCTTGGACTACTTATACATGATGACTATACTACAGGGGAGTGATCGCTAAACTGTGGGTGGTTACAAGGGGGGACAGGAACAGGAACAGGAACAGGAACTCAGCCAGGGGGCAAACCAGAAGCAATGGGAAATGAAAGGGAAATGAAACCAAGATAGGGTTGGATTGGAGTCAAACTGGAATCAAGCTGGAAGCAAAGTGGACTTGGGTGAAGGAACTAAGCGGAGAACTGGCAACTCAGTCAGCCACAAATGTAGGTCTAGTTAGATATTACGAGCCTTGCATTTATATAGTCTAACTAGAGGTTTTGATGCTGGGGCCCCTGGGGCTGGCTAACCTGATTTCCGTGGTTCAGGCAGGGGCCCCTGGCTCTGAACTTAGAAAATGACCAGGGAGAAGTCATATAGGAGGGGGGTATCAGGATAGGTGCTGGAAGGCCTGGGAAGGCCCCTGAATAGGTCAGTGGGCTACACGGGCTTATCGGGGACAATCACAGTTATTATTTTCTCATTGTTTATGATGGGGAATCCCATGTTCATTCTTATTGACTTGTTTATTATTTATTTATTTATTTATTTATTTATTTATTTAAAAATTCACAGGAACTACTTAGTAGCACCACACACCCGCCTAGTGGGTGTGTGGTACCTTCCCTTGCCTCCATCGGGGGTTCAGCCAGTTTTCCAAAGGGGGGATGTCGCGGGCAGTATCTATTGTATGATAACCTAGATTAAATAAGTAAAAATAAGATTAATATGTTAGTAAAGGAAAAAAATTCGAAGGGAACGCCAAAAAGAGCAGCAGGTGCTGCTCTTTTGGCATCATGGTACACCTGATAATCAAAAAAACTAACCTAATATTGCCACACACCCGCCGAAGCGGGTGTGTGGTGCCGTATTTGTTTCGTGTTTCGTTGTTGCAGAAAATCGAGGGTCGGGGTATGGGGGGCGGCGTGGTCCTGTGTTTTGCTTTGGACCTGGTCTGCATTTGTCAAGTCGGATATCAGGCAGTGGAGATACCTAGAATAATAGTATGTTAGTAAAGAAAAAAAACAAAGGCAATGCCAAAAGAGCAGTGGGTGCTGCTCTTTTGGTGTTGTCGTACACCCATAAGAAAGGAAACTCACCTAATATTGCCACACACCTGCTGAAGTGGGTGTGTGGCACTGTATTTGTTTCGTCCTCGTATATGTTGCCTGAAATCGAGGATCGGGTATGGTGGCTGTGTGGTCCCGTGTTTTGCCCCAGGCTGATCTGCGCATTCGTCGGGTCGGATATCACGCAATAAAAATGTACTAGAATAATGATGTGTTAGTAAAGAAAAAAAATGAAGGCAACGCCAAAGAGCAGCCAGGGCTACTCTTTTGGCGTTGCGGTACACTGCGTAATAAAAAAAACTCACCTACTAGTTACCACACACCCGCTTCAGCAGGTGTATGGTACGTGATTTCATCGATCGTCGTTTCAGGGGGCAGGCACTGTGGCTTGGGTGGCTGCGCATTGAACGTTGCACTGGGGGCTCGTCCATGTCCTCGTCGGGTGGGTTTTCAAGTAGGAAGGCACCTAGAAGATTGAATAATAATACATTAGTAAAAAAAAGAAAACAGAGGTGCTAAAAGAGCAGCTTCTGCTGCTCTTTGGCACCGGTGGGATTAGATGATGTACCTAATATTACCACACACCCGCCGAAGTGGGTGTGTGGTACGCGATTTCGTCAATCGTTGTTTTGGGTGGCCGCAAGCACTCGGGGCTTGGGTGGCTGCACGTACTGGGGGCTCATCCATGTCCTCGTCGGGTGGGTCTTCGCGGAGGGAAGAGACCTAGAAGAATGAATAATAATACATTAGTAAAAAAAAAGAAAATAGAGGTGCCAAAAGAGCAGCTTCTGCTGCTCTTTTGGCACCGGTGGGATTAGACGTACCTAATATTACCACACACCCGCCGAAGCGGGTGTGTGGTTCCGTCTGGGGTTTCTGGCATCTGCATTGTGCATCCCTGTTCCCAGGTTTTGTCTGGCGGGTTGGGGTTTTCGGTTCGCAGTTTGTGCGGTTTGTGGGTGCAGACGGACAACCTACAATAATAAATCATACGTTAGTCGAGAGCCAAAAATAAATAAAAAAAGAAAAGCCATGCAAAAGGAGCAGCCTAGGCTGCTCCTTTTGCATGATGGTAGGTACTTACCTTGAAAACCAATGCACCCCTTCGGCGGGTGCGTGGTTCCTGTGGCTCTCATGGTCCTCTGGCGCAGTTTCGGCGGTTATGATTCAGGGGTGGCATGCAGGTTGTTGTTTTGGGGAGGGGGTTCGTTTGGCGGGTGTTTCTGGTGGTTGAGGCGATGGTCTAGAATAAGAGTGATATGTAGTAAAAATTAAAACCAGCCCAAAAATAGCAGCATTGGTGCTCTTTGGGTTTAGAGGTTCAACAAAAACTTACCTTACTAGCCACACACCCGCCACAGCAGGTGTGTGGTTTCGGTGTGGTCACTCGGTGGCACGTTTCTTGTCATGGCGTCATTTGCGTCTTTTTGTTTGTCGCGTTTCAGTTGTGCGTGTGTCATTTGGACCCTGCCATTCGGGCCCTCGTCGTTGGCCAGTTTTTTTTTTGAGCCACTAGGCCATGATCTAAAATAAATTAAAGAATACTTAGTACTTCGATATTCAAGCCCACGCAAAAAGAGCGGCTTTTGCTTGCTCTTTTGGCGGCCGGCATATCTACTAGCATTAAAAAAACTCACCTTTTGACCACCACACCGTGCAGCAGCGGCGTGTGTGGTATTCGCTTGGCCTTTCTAGGGCGGCTCCCTGTTCAGTGTTGGACTCAACTCCAACCTCAATGCTGGCATTGCTGGGTACTTCAAAAAAGCACCCAAGTGCTGGTGTACAAGCGATATACTATATAATAAAATTTCTTCAAAAATGTGAAGAAGAAGAAGATAGAATTCAGAGCTCAATAAGGGCACGATATGCCTAATTGTAAAGTGGATTGCCACTTCTATGGGTCGAAATTGCCCAAAATTAATATTAGTGGTATATACCCTACTTGGGCGACTATTATATTGGACGTTCCATCCATTTTTCTATTTTCCCCCCTCAATTCCTATTGGGATGAATGGGGGAAAATAGAAAAATGACAGAAACAGTCCAATATAATTAGTCGGCCAGTAGGGTGCTATGATACCACAATATATTTAATTTTGGGCCAATTCTTAGACCATAGAGTGGCCCAATTCCATCTTTACAATTAGGCATATCGTGCTTCTGAGCTCTGATTTTCTTCTTCTTTCTTCATTCCATTTGGAATAAATATTTATTTATATGTATGTTTACCACATCTAGATACTTATTCCTTAGTATGTTTCCGGCTTGTAGCCACCAAGCCACTTGGGCACCTTTTGTTGGAGTACCGGCATGGCCGGTTGGAGTGCATCTTTCTCCACATCTCCGCTCACAACAAGGCCTCCCTGGAAGCAAGCACACGACCACACACCCGCTGCGGGTGTGTGGTTCCAAAAGGTGGAATTTTTTATCAATAGATTATCAACGGCACAAAAAAAGCAGCGAAGCTGCTCTTTTTGCGCGCTTTGAATTTTTCTATACTAACGTTTGTTTATTCTAGATTGAGGCTGGTCCAAGCCACGAAAAACCTGAGCGATGAGGGCCCAAATGCACGGCGACACATGGACACCACCAAAACGAGCATGCCAATTGGCGACATGACATATGGTTACGAAATACACAACGGCCAAATGGCAACGTGCCAAATCAAGACTGGCCGGGTGCAGACACGGCAACGGACATTAAGGCAAGGCCACTTTGGTCAGTCATCTAAGCCTACCTAGTTAGGTACCACTTTTGGGGCAGATAATGGTACCTAAGTAGGTCCCATCACTATTCCGGCCGAAATGGCCATTTTATGGCCTGCACCTTCTAGCCCAGAATTGGCCGAAATGGCCAAAAATTGGCCAAAAATTGGCCAAAACTGGGACTTAGAGAATCTCAGACTTGCAGGACAGCAGGCCATATGGACAAAGAGAGAGATGATGTACTATACTACAGGGGAGTGATCGCTAAACTGTGGGTGGTTACAAGGGGGAAGGAACAGGAACAGGAACAGGAACTCAGCCAGTGGGGCAACCAGAAGCATGGGAATGAAAGGGAAGATGAAACAAGATAGGAGTTGGTTGGAGTCAAACGGAATCAAGCTGGAGCAAGTGGACTTGGGTGAAGAACAAGCGGAGAACTGCAACTCAGTCAGCCACAAATGTAGGTCTAGTTAGATATTACGAGCCTTGCATTTATATAGGTCTAACTAGAGGTTTTGATGCTGGGGCCCTGGGGCGGGCTAACCTGATTTCGTGGTTCAGGCAGGGGGCCCTGCTCTGAACTTAGAAAATGTACCAGGGAGATAGTATATAGGAGGGGGTATCAGGATAGGTGCTGGAAGGCCTGGGAAGGCCCCTGAATAGGTCAGTGGGCTACACGGGCTTATCGGGGGACAATCACAGTTATTATTTTCTCATTGTTTATGATGGGGGAATCCCATGTTTCATTCTTATTGACTTGTTTATTATTTATTTATTATTTATTTATTTATTTAAAAATTCACAGGAACTATTAGTAGCACCACACACCCGCCCTAGTGGGTGTGTGGTACTTCCCTTGCTCATCGGGGTTCAGCCAGTTTTTCAAAGGGGGGATGTCGCGGGCAGTATCTATTGTATGATAACCTAGATTAAATAAGTAAAATAAGATTAATATGTTAGTAAGGAAAAAATTCGAAGGAACGCCAAAAGAGCAGCAGGTGCTGCTCCTTTTGGCATCATGGTACACCTGATAATCAAAAAAACTAACCTAATATTGCCACACACCCGCCGAAGCGGGTGTGTGGTGGCCGTATTTGTTTCGTGTTTGTTGTTGCGGAAAATCGAGGGTCGGGGGTATGGGGCGGCGTGTCCTGTGTTTTTGCTTTGGACTGGTCTGCATTTGTCAAGTCGGATATCAGGCAGTGGAGATACCTAGAATAATAGTATGTTAGTAAAGAAAAAAAAAACAAAGGCATGCAAAAGAGCAGTGGGTGCTGCTCTTTTGGTGTTGTCGTACACCCATAAGAAAGGAAACTCACCTAATATTGCACACACTGCTGAAGTGGGTGTGTGGCACTGTATTTGTTTCGTCCTCGCTATATGTTGCCTGAAATCGAGGATCGGGGTATGGGTGGCTGTGTGGTCCCGTGTTTTGCCCCAGGCCTGATCTGCGCATTCGTCGGGTCGGATATCACGCAATAAAATGTACCTAGAATAATGATGTGTTAGTAAAGAAAAAAATGAAGGCAACGCCAAAAGAGCAGCCAGGCTACTCTTTTGGCGTTGCGGTACCACTGCGTAATAAAAAAACTCACCTACTAGTACCACACACCCGCTTCAGCAGGGTTATGGTACGTGATTTCATCGATCGTCGTTTCAGGGGGCAGGCACTGTGGCTTGGTGGCTGCGCATTGAACGTTGCACTGGGGCTCGTCCATGTCCTCGTCGGGTGGGTTTTCAAGTAGGGAAGGCACCTAGAAGATTGAATAATAATACATTAGTAAAAAAAAAAGAAACAGAGGTGCTAAAAAGCAGCTTCTGCTGCTCTTTGGCACCGGTGGATTAGATGTATGTACCTAATATTACCACACACCGCCGAAGTGGGTGTGTGGTACGCGATTTCGTCAAT